>SJXQ01006653.1:72307-236965 GCA_006408695.1 Aepyceros melampus | reverse complement strand
ACATACCGTCCATGGAATTCTCCAGGCCAGAATACTGGAGATGTTTTCTTCTCCAGGGGATCTTTCCAACCCACGGGTCAAACCCAGGTCTCCCACAATGCAGGTGGATACTTTACCATTTGAGCCACCAGGGAAGCCCAAGAATACTGGAGAGCGTAGCTTATCCCTTCTCGAGCAGATCTTCCCCACCCGGGAACTGAATCGGGGTCTTCTGCATTACAGGTGGATTCTTTACCAGCTGAGCTACCAGGGAAGCCAGTAAGTTGCAAGGGTTCCAATCTGACAACCCACAGGCTGTGTTTGAGGTGGTGTAGGGGTCTCTGCAATCTCTAGGCTGTGATGGTAATCCAAGGCCACCACATGCATGATGGGAAGGGCAGAACTGAGTGACCTCTGAATTTCACATGGTGCTTCTTTGCCAAGATCACTATAAAACTGTCCTACCTCCACTCCCTCAGTGCAGTTATGTTTCTTCTGGCAAAGTTTATTTTCACTCTTTGCTTTCCAGACCACTCCAGGGTAGACCATGATGAAAAACATTGAAGACAATGATCTTGTAGAATGACAGAGGAAGGAAGAAATACAAAAGTAGAAGCTCTGGGACTCTTGCCTAGACAGTTTCTTGCTGGGTGCCTGATATCTCTTTCTATATCCAACTTTGATGATAAGCCTCCAAGGATTTCTTTCAGCCTGTTTATTGCTGAAACTACTGCAGAATCACAGTTTAAAAAAAAAAAAAGGGATAATGAAAAGAGGGTGTCGCTTTGTAGCCCACTTGGGTTCTGGAATTAAATCCAGCTCAGTTTAGGAGCAAGCCATAAGACCCAGTTGCTGTGACCTACTACAGGGCCTCAGTGAAATTATTTTCAATATTTCCAGTGCATTTGTAGGTGATTTTTCTGTCACATAAAAGTCAGAATGAGAAGGTAGTTTCTCTGGGGAAATTTGGAAGAAAGAAAGGCACATTCATCTATTGCTTCAATGTTTTCACTTTTTAAGCATATCAGGGTATTTATGTTTTAGCTAAACCCACAAGGTGTTATGGTAAGGATCAACACGTTGCCTTGGATTACATTCTCAGAAGAGACTGAACCCTCTGGAAGACAACATAAATGGTCGTTTAGGTGTGGGTTAATGAATAGCCCCAGTGCTTAGCACTCTGTGCTATCCTGCTAACTCCCAGGATGTGCTGATCTGAGGGAATAGTTTCACGCAACGGACCCACTCCAGTATTCTTGCCTGGAGAATTCCGCATGACTGAGTGACTATACACACACACACACACACACACACACACACACACAGATACTGCCATGCACATCACTGGGGGATGACCAAGAGCTGGACAGGGACCTGGATTCGTAGAGCTGCCCAAAGAGGAAGTTTCATGGCTTTTCCACTCCACACTGTCAGACGTGCCTAAGTCCCTTCTCCAGCTAAACAAGCCATTTCTTCCCAGTGCTTCCTGAGTACTTAATCCTTTTACTGAGAAACCAGAAAAAGAGGTCAGTGCAATGGGTGTTGAAAAGAAAAACCCTGGGTCTCTTTTAACCAAGAAAAGCAGAGCATTTATAAATTCTGGCTCCGACACAGAAAAGCCCTGTCTCTAAGTCCCTGCTCATGATGACTGCCTGCGGACTTGTTGAAAAGTATTCTGGCTGATATTAACTGCCACGATCACGTATCTGCAAAGAAACACTTAAAAAATACCCAGAACCAGGTTTTTAGAAGCAAGTAGGCCAAACAGTCTATTATACTGCTGCTGCTGCTAAGTCACTTCAGTCGTGTCCGAATCTGTGCGACCCCATAGATGGCAGCCCACCAGGCTCCCCCATCCCTAGGATTCTCCAGGCAAGAACACTGGAGTGGGTTGCCATTTCCTTCTCCAGTGCATGAAAGTGAGAAGTGAAAGTGAAGTTGCTCAGTCGTATCTGACTATTAACGACCCCATGGACTGCAGCCTACCAGGCTCCTCCGTCCATAGGATTTTCCAGGCAAGAGTACTGGAGTGGGGTGCCATTGCCTTCTCTGAGTCTATTATACAATGAGCTTTAAATGAGAAAAGATATATGCACACACATATACACACACATATGAAGGTTTAAGACCTGTAGTCTCAGATGTGTGCCTAGCACTATGCCAAGCTCCCTAGGTACGTAGAAGATTCAGAAGACAGGTTTCTTATCTTCCAAGAACTTAGACACAGGAAGGAAGGCACAATCATTCTGCGTAAGATGGTTAAACAGTTAAGTGCTCGACTGTGTGGTAGTAAGTAGAGATGTGCCGGGTGGGCAAGGGAGAGCCCTGGGGCTGAAGCTGTCAAGGGACACTTCGTGGAGAAGCCACCAGCCCAGTGGCTGGTGCCATGTCAGGGAAATGATGAATTTACAAAGGACTGAGATAGGGCAACTTCTTTTATCCACAGAGGGCATCTGTGTGGGTCAGGAGTGCAATCAGACAACTTATGTTGGTCTGACTCAAACTTTGTACTTGCTTCAAGGTCTGATTTATAGCTTCAAATACTTTTACCTATAAAACAAAGACACTGCAAAATGATTTGAGTCTTTAAAGTAAACAGTTGAGAGCTGGTTTTGCTGTGGCATGAGGCTATGTAAGAACTGTTTGATGGTTCTGTCTTATTACAAAGGTGGCTCTTTCTTACAAGTCAGGACTTCAGTTTCCAGGAAATGAACATTCACGGCTTTAGTCACCTCCTTGCCAGAGAGACAATAGGAGGAGAAACTGAATTCATTCCATCCATGTATATCATTTTGCCTGGATTCCCAAAGCAATGAATGAGATTTAAGCAGCAGTTGCTGAATTCTTTGCTTTGTCCTGACATGCAGACTATTTAAGAAGGAAATCAAGCCTGGGAAGTATTTAGGGGAAAAAGTGGCTGCAATTTATTTTGAAATGCATCAAAAAACAAACTGGACTACTGGATACAGGGATGGATATGTAGATATGTCATAATGTAAGTATAGTAAAATATTAAGCATATTCATGTAAAAAAATTTTAATTTCAACTTAAATATTAAACAGTTTATAATAATATGGTGGTAAACTGAGTCAGGGCTTTGTTTTGCTTTTTAAATTTTCTTGCCCTTTCTTCTAGTAGTTAAAGATCATTATCTGAAAGGACACAGAAAGAAAATAGCTTGGACTAAGTGCTAGACATACTGAAAAGTAAAAATTGTGTATGTTATTTTTTAAAAACAAAACCTCAAATCTGTCTTTACCAGCCAATTGTAGATGCCAGAAGCTCTACCACTAGAAACACGGTTTTCTGAATTTAGGGGTTATTCTATAAAAACCTCCTGGGGTTCTTGGAGGACTACCAAATTAAACTCTATTAGTTATCAACACTTAACTGAAAACCTTAAGTGTCCACTTCCAAATAATATGTAGCTAAAGATGTTGAGATAAAGGAGACAGAAAAGAAAACATAAGTACTTGAAGGTTTTAGAGGATGAGTGCAAGATGCTGAAAATATATCTACAGATCAGATATAAATATGTAACATCAACTTCACTTTCTTACAAGGTAACCCTGGGCCAATCAAATCTGTATAAATGTTTGATGCTCTTGAATTCTATATAAAAACATGAAACTAAAAATTTCTGAAACTCCAATGGAAGTCTCCTGTGGCAATCTAAAAAGGCTTATAAACTTCCCTTCTATAGCTCTTGCTACTTGATACCAAGGACTCAAGCCCAAATATCAGCTCCACTGAGGACACTTGGTACAACAGACTGTTCATCTACGATTAGGTTGAAATTTTGACTTACATTTCCTCTGTGAAGGAGAATAATTTCATCTTTGTATATTTATCTGCTTTTTCTATCATTAGGTACCCTTTTTTAGCGTGGTTTCTAGAGCCTGAGGCAAGGGTTCAGGTACTGTTATTTTATTAGGAAGGGCACACCAAGGATCAGGAGTGAAGGACAAGGGAAGTGAGGCAGGAGATAGAAACCAGATAAGGAAGTACACTGTGCTGGCTACCACTGAGCATAACTGACTGCTTGATATCAAAGGACCGTTTTCCATGGAGTCATGTAAACAATGTCTCAGCAATGCCCCTGTAGGGGAAGACTGTATTCTCTGCTTCCAGAGCCCACTGGGCAGAAGTTTAACTCTATAGCGTAAACACCCCCTGGACACCCAGGTGTACACCTGTGAGGATTGCTGTGAATATCTACGTCAATGTCTTGGAATAGAAGAAATCCCAGAGTAACAGGCGAGTCGTGCCAGCATGGGTGTGAGGCGAAGTGCTGTCAGGCTGTGCCTTTGTGAAACTGCTTGTCAGCTGGAGAGACAAGTGGAAAAGGAGATCTCAAGAGGTGGATAAGCAGCAGCTGATACATCCCACCCTATACCAAGCAGCCAGCTGTGCCCTCTGTCATCTGGCTCACTTGGTTTACTCTAGAATCTCGATTTTCCTAAGGGGAGGGTGCGCTTACTTTTTCCCTGAAGGGGAGGTCTAAGTCTAATCAGTCACAGAATTTCCCTCAAGGTGGTGGCAGTTGAAGTTTCCAAAAAAATTTCAGAGCAAGGGGGTAATGAAATAAGATGTAGTGCCACTGGCTCTAAGGCCTTAATTGACATTCACCCTCCCCCCCTTCACCCCCTGTTTCAGATTTCTATCACCTTGGCCAGCACTTTGCCACTGATCTGCAGTGCTAGCCTAGTAGTATAATCAAGATCGACACTCCCAAGGGATGTGAGGTCTTTACTGCTTTGCCCTTGGGCTGTGATTGCTATAATTACCCACTTTACCTGGATGCAACAAAATATATACATCTTTGTGAATCCTGTGGATTTCAGAAATACTCTTCCCTGCTCACATTGTGCAGAACCACCATAGCTCCTCTTTCTTTGCTTGCTGATCCACCAGTGTAAGGAGCCCAAAGTGAGCGGGAGGTGGATGCCAGTCAAGTTCAAAGGAAACCTTTGGATCTCTGAATATCAGGGCCTCTAAACTTGGAAAATTCTGTTTGTGGGAATGTAAAACCTTCCCTGAGAAGGTTTCTGGAACTGATGACAAGACAGGCCATGCCTCCTTCCCAGACCCATGTGTCCTAACCAGTGGGAATCTAACATCATATATTGGCTGATTGTTGTTGTTTGGTCACCCAGTCGTGGCTGACTCTCTGTGACCCCACGGACTGTAGCCTGCCAGGCTCCTCTGTCCATGGGGTTTCCCAGGAAAGAATACTGGAGTGTGTTGCCATTTCCTTTTCTAAGGGATCTTCCCAACCCAGGGATCGAACCTGTGTCTCCTGTATTGGCAGGTGGATTCTTTACCACTGAGCCACCAGGGAAGCCCATATTGGCTGACCATCCAACATATATATTGCAAGCCCAGAGAAGATTGCTCCATCTCTGCAAGGTGTTTTCCCCAAGGTGACAACTTAGTTGAGTCTTTAGTAGCTTATTCCACCACTCTATTGATGTGCTTTGGCCACCTGGTGCAAAGAGTCGACTCATTGGAAAAGACTCTGATGCTGGGAAAGATTGAAGGCAGGAGGAGAAGGGGACATTAGAGGATGAGATGGTTAGATGGCATCACTGATTCAATGGACATAAGTTTGAGTGAACTCCAGAGACGGTGAAGGACAGGGAAGCTTGGTGGGCTACAGTCCATGGGGTCACAAAGAGTTGAACATGACTTAGGGACTGAACTGAACTGATTGATATTAGACTGGCTGCTTCTGGATGACAAGGTACATGGTACTTCCTGCAGTTATGTGTCTACTGTCACATCTCTTCTGCCAGTACTATAAAATGGCTCTCTTGGTCTTACATATCATTGTAAGGGTGACTACATCAATATACCAGGCATTCTGAAAGACCCTGGGTGGTTATATAGGTGGAGGCATTACTTGGAGGCAAAACAAACCCATATGCAGAGTAGGTATCAACTCCAGTAAAGATGAAGGCTGCCCATTAGGGTAGGAGGGACCAATATCACAGCCCTGCTATGAAGCAGCCAGATGCCTCACTGAAGAATGGTGTCATATCAAGGAATCAACACGGGTCCCTGGTTCTGCCAAGAAGCCTTGAGCAGCCTTGATAAGGAGGTTCATAGGTGGGCCCTCAAAGGTGGGCCCATACTTTGGACCCACGCATAGGCTCCTTGCTACTTTGGCCACAGTGTTGATGGGATCACAGGACAAGCACTGGAGAGCTGAGGAGAGACACTGACTTGTACGCACAGGATCAATCATCTGTCCCGCTGGTTGCTGAAATCCTCCCTGCGCTGGATGCTCTTTGGTGATCATCGATGTGAAACACTAACATCTGCACACTTTATGCCCAAACTGTGTGTCTCTTCTCCAGACCTCCTTGCTTCATCTGATGGGACCATCCTCCAAGAAAGTGCATAGACTGCACCTCAAAGATGGCGTGTCGTACTGGGATGGGAGAAAAAGAATTTCTCTACGATTGGCGGAGAACTCTCATTTCCCACTAGTCAAAGGTTTAAACTGGGATCGTTAACTCTCTTGCATTTCTAGGCTGTTGCTCACACCAGGGCATCTGAAGTGGGGGTGGGGGGGGAAGTCCCATGCCCTCGTGTCAATATGGAAGCACCAGGAAGGAGATCTTCCCTGGTGGTTCAGAGGTAAAGCGTCTGCCTCCAATGCGGGAGACCCGGGTTTGATCCCTGGGTCGGGAAGATTCCCTGGAGGAGGAAATGGCAATCCACTCCAGTATTCTTGCCTGGAGAATCCCGTGGACACAGAAGCCTAGTAGGTTACAGTCCACGGTGTCGCAAAGAGTCGGACACGACTGAGTGACTTTACCTTACCTTACCTTAGGAAGGTGAAGGGCTTGCAGTGCAGTCCTGAGGTAAACAGTCCCAGGTGGCACTGTCTATGAAACCCTGTATGAAGCACCTGTGTGAAGCCCCCTGATGTCCATGCAGAGCTGGCCACTTCCGAAGCAGCTGGAACAAGCAGGTGAGGCTGAGAATAACTGAAGTAGGACATACATGTTTGTACTCCTCAAAGCACATTTCCAAAGAACTGTGTCTCCAGGCTATAGGAATTAACTGAGCAATTTTGTCGTTAATATGGAGTTTTCCGGCTTTGGACTCCATCTGCCTTATTCCCTCTTCACCACCCTTTACCCTGGAGGTGTTCTTGGGAATCCGAGGAATGTGTCAAACGTGTCTGAGACTCCATCCGGGCCCATGTTCAGTGCGATGATCCTGTTCCAACTTTGCCAGCCACCAGACTGCCCCTGTAGGCCCTGCCAATGCTGCTGTTCTACTCGGGAGGCAGAACTTGGCCAAGTGCCTTGGCTACACTGAAAGGAAAAGGTATTCTTGCTTGTGTCATGCCCTGTGGCGGGAGACGCCTCATCCTGCAGCAGAGCTGTCTGGGCTCCATGGTGTTACACTTTGGTGACACTGCTCTTCCAGTTTTATTTATTCTTCTCTCCAGGGCTGGCGTACGACACTGAGATAATTGGGCCAGGGTGTCTTCAAATAACAGAGACTCTGTGCTGAATTGAGAGTCATTACTCCTTTTGATCCTTAAGTCCTTTCGCTAAGTACAGCTTGCTGTGCCAGAATTTTTTTTCCCCTAAGGATAAGTTTTCTCCCAGGGACTGTACAGCTCTTACAATTTAGTATTTGATACATCTTTATTCCCCCAAATCCCTTTCCTCCAGTTTGCTAGAGGACTCAGTTCAAATTCTTTGTCTAGGAGGTTCCTGAAGATTCTTGTAAACTGGGACAACTGAGGGCTGGGAGGTGCTGTTTGCCCAGTTCCTCCCACTAGTCATATCTGACTCTCAACTCTGGCCCATCCCTAAGGGTTCTCAAATGCTTAGGAAAGGAGAACAGAGAAAACACCCTTATACACACACACACTGTCAGGTTAGTGATTTAAAATTTAATTTGGAAGTCATAACAAAGCCTCCTCTTAAATGTTTACAAAGCTTGTACCTACAGAGCATCTCTCCTATTATCCTCTCTTTGATGGTCACACTCTTCTTGGTTTTGATACCCCTTGAGTTAAAATCTTTGAGCTTTTGCCATATACAGAGACACTGAGACCTGATGATAGCCTCAGAGAAGCAGAGAAATGCTGACAGGAAAACATGCAGTGGACATCCTCCATGCCAGGACCCCAGTCATCACCACATCTCAGGAGCCGGAACTCAGTGGGTGATCCCAACATGAGGGGAAGAAAGCCCATTGTCCCCTGGGAAGCTATCAGGACTCCTGACCCTGTCTTCTCAGACTTTGGTGGGAACTTCCATTGTTGCTTGGACAAAATAAGTGGCATTGTATACAGCCACGATTCAAGTCAGTCAGTTCAAACCTGGCAGACACAGTATTGATGCTGCAGGTAGGCACACCCTGGACTACCTGCTTTCAGCTGAAATACTCATGTGTGTGCGTGGCAGATTCTGAGGCATATTCCACGATGCTGCTGCTGTTTTACTGGGCTGTCATTTCGTGGTGGCTTCTTGAGTGCAGGAATCTTGTTGGCATCTTCCACTGGATAGCATCAGGCACACAGTTGGTGTTAAAAATGCTTATTAAATAACTGGACGAAAGAATTACATGTAGAAAGAATTACTTGAAATAAATGCCATGAGCTGGTGAGCTCTACATTTTTTTTTTTATGATAGAGCAGTTCTCACTGTAAGAAACTTGAAAGAGAATCAATATATAACCCATTTGAATATGTGTCTAGACATCGATAAACATGGACCAAATGCAGCATCAGAATCCCAATGTGAAAGAATATATAAAGAGGAGAGCTCTGTCTTGTCTGCTATTTCCGATGCACACACTCTATGCTGTAAGAAGTCAGAATGTTAGAGCCGGAGGAGACCCGCCAGATGTAAAAACCGAAGTCTGAGGAGATGTGGTGACTTGCCCAAGGTCACTCCTTAGTTCAGAGCAGATTCTGGCCTGGGACTCAGATGTCCTAACTCACACTACGCGTTTGCTCCCTCTAGTCCCTGCTCAGTTATGACGTCTTCTCCTCACCTGTACTTTCGGGACCATGTCATGCGAACATTTCCCCTTCAATTTTGAAGTCCCCTGTTTCAGAGGTGAGCCAGTCCCACTCTTGGAGAAAGGCTGCTGAAAATAACAATTATACCGCCAGATTTTAGTCCTTCTCTTTCTTAATGACATCTCTGATCAATTGGTGGAAACATTCTGTCTGAAATATCTCAAAGTCAGCAGTACCTCCTTACTTCAGTGGCTATGCTAACTTTAAGAGAGGAAACATGGGAGAAACAATTTAGTTAGAAATGCTATGATTTTTCTCCTCTCTTATCTCCCTGTGTGTTTATTTCTCTTTCTTTCCCTCACACACACACTGATTATTTCCTGTACCCAACGGGTTGCAAAGCAGCAGGAGAAGTTATCCAATTTGTCCCCGTTAGACATGGCCACACCTGTACATCCTAGATGTAAGAAAATCTGACTGTTTGTACAGAGGACTCCTCCCTTGGAAGTGCCCTTCAGTCTTTAATAATTCTAAGAGCAAACCATGTATGAGTACACGCCACACACGGGCACAGTGTGGGCAACACAGGACCAGAGGACCTCCCACTGCTGCTGGCGGCCCCTAAAAGGCAGTGCAGGTGCAGAGGGGGACAAAGCCACCCACAGCTCCATTTCCTACACACACGAAGCTGGGCTCTTCACCAGGGAGCTTTCCCGGGAGACATGCCCCAGCAGTCACCCTCTTCTAAGGGAAGGGATATGCGTATACATATAGCTGATTTACTTTGTTGCACAGCAGATACTAACATTATAAAGCAATTATACTTCAATTTAAAGAAAACAGCTTAAAAATAAATAGATAAATAAATAGACACACCTGAGGTATGACAGGGAGTTCGTATCTGGTGCAAGATTCTCTGGATTTATTAACAGCATACTACCTCCTCAGCACGAAATCCTTCCTACTCTAACCCTCACTGCAAAGGCCATTCCTGTCACTTCTCACTGACCACTGCAAAGATGCAGAAGAGTAGGTGACTCCCTGGGTGTCACCCATTGACCCTTAGCTTTCTCCAGGCTTAATCATCATCCCATGAGAGGTTCATCTAGCCTCTCATGGCAGTTTGCTATGAAATTCATTTAACAGATTTTTACTGGAAATGTGCTCTGTGCTAAGCTCTTAGTATAGAAACCCTGAACATGAAACTTATCACAAAGTGAGAAAGTTTATATCATAATGATAATGGTGATAGTAGATAGTACATGCCAGGTCCTTCACTAACTTACTACATCAACCCTATGAAATGTTATTATCTCTGTGCTGCGCTTGCACGCTCAGTCATTCAACTATTTTCAACCCCATGGACTGTAGCCTGCCAGGCTCTTCTGTCCCAGGAATTTTTCAGGCAAGAATACTGGAGTGGGTTGCCATTTCCTTCTCCAAGGATCAAACCCCCAGCTTTAACATCTCCTGCATTGCAGGTAGATTCTTTACCTGCTGAGCCACAAGGGAAGTTCCTGTTACTACCTCTAATCTTCCTTTATTCATGCAGAAGTCGGGCATTAGAGAGGTTAAGTGACTTGCCCAATATCACACAGCTTATTCATTAAAGAGCCAAACAGCTTCTCTCCAAAGTCCATGGTGCAACCACCATGAGCAAGTAGACAATTTTAGTAGAAGATGGTAAGAACTGTAAAGGAATATGTACAAAATACCTGGGGAGCACAGAGAAGTCACTAACTTAGCCTGAGGAATTACAGAAGGCTTCCTGGAGGAGATGTTCTCTGAGGAGCCTCAGACCCCTCCAAGCCCTAGGCCAGAGGCAGGCTCACTAATCAGTAGGGGCCTGTCCAGTCTCTACTCACTTTTCCTTTCTCCATATCTTGACTGGATGTGACTGGCTCAAATCACTGTTCCTGGTACCAGACTCGGATTCAGAGGAAGTTGATCCTTCTTGGGCTTCTGCACCGCCCCCCCCTCCCCAACTGGGCTGCTGAATCCCTCACAATCTAAAGCAAGTAAGGGAATTGGATGCTGTCTCCCTTTCACCATTAAGGGAACCCGGGTGGCAGGCGAGGAGAATTAATGCTTTGACTCGGAACATATCTGAGATGGGGTGACTCCATTGCAAACTCATTGTGTCATACTTGAACAATGTAAGGATTCTTTGCTTCTCTCCGAGAACCCACAGCTGCAAGATGTCTAGGCTGCTTTGCAGACTCTTATCAGAGTTTTAATGAAGTGTAGTTGGTTTGAAGCAAAGTCTGTCGGTTCTCATGAAAAGAATTAAATTTTGTTCTTGCACTGTATATTCAGCTCTGCACCATGACTCAGGGCTCATTACGCAGAAAACAGGAATCCATTTTCACCCTTAAATATTAATCGTGCTGCTGTATTTTCCCCTGATAGGAGGATGAACTCATTATCGAGAAGGGTTTGCCCATAGGAAACAACTGGTTACAATGGTCTAGAAACCGGGTGCTCAAAGAATTTGAAAGGGCCAGATACTGCCATGCTGAAGGGGTCTTTGGCTGGGAAAAAGGAAACTAATTACCACACATAATCCTAGTGACATCCCAAGGCAAACTAGTATGGCCATTGGGATGTTTGCAACATTTGTAAAAGGCTCTGGCTGTACTTTTCTGTAGCAATAATCACTGATTATGAACACAGAGCTGGAGAATAACACAAGGTCTTTTAGTCCA
Organism: Aepyceros melampus; assembly: GCA_006408695.1. Taxonomy (NCBI): domain Eukaryota; kingdom Metazoa; phylum Chordata; class Mammalia; order Artiodactyla; family Bovidae; genus Aepyceros; species Aepyceros melampus. Next base: position 225,285 of record SJXQ01006653.1, on the reverse strand, counting down.
GCTTCTAATCTTTGATTTAAAGCCTATGTGTCAGATGAGCAAGACTACCTGTCTTCAGTTTAAAGACTGACAAGAGCTTTAATCTCAGGGACATGGCACCATAGTAGCTACTCAACAAATATTTGTTGAATGAATAAACAAATGTGAATGCATGTGTGGCTTTCCTGCACTTCGCAGGCTTTTCAGCCAAGCTTCCTATTGTAGAGTCAAGAAGCAATCTATTTTTTCCATTCATGGCTCTGGGGAAGGTACAGCAAGCATGGTTCAGAAGGGGAAAGAAGGAAAAGAAAGAAGGGAGGAAAGAAAGACCAGGAAAGAGCAGAAGGAAGGAAGAAGGAAGGGAGCTCTCTGGAGAAGAGAGAAAGGTTCAAAAAGAAGATGTAGGGAAGCAGGGAGAGCAGCAGAGAGCGCGAGAGGGAGGAAGAGCAGTGAAGTAGCCAGGCTGGAGGGAAGAGGAGGAAGCCGGGAGAGCAGGCATTGAGTAAAGCAGTTAATGGCCTAATGGCAGCTTCTGAGAGCTATTGGAAAATTGGAAAAAGCTTCTGAGAGTTAATGGAAAACAAGTGCTACGACCTGGTAGTCTCGGTAAGTGGGAGGCAGAAATAGCCCCCGGGGAAGAATCTGTGTCTGTGGTGGTATAACAGACTGAATAAAAAGGTTTTAAATAGCAAGAAAGAGAGGGAGGGAGGGTGGAAAAAGACTCTCCCGGTTAAGAAATCTATCATCTTCCTAAAACTGTAAGTTCACTTTCACAGTGATGAGACAGGCTCTTGTTTCCAAAGGCACCTTTCCAGCGAGAGACCCTAAAAAATTGCCAAGCTCACAGGTTGGAGTGCTGCTTGTGGGGAACTGAAGCCTGCTATACCAGAAAGCAGACCTAACTTGTTTAGGTGACCTGAACTCTTTCCTTGCAGGGAATCTGGCCTGCTTCACTGCCTCTCTCTTTTTTTGGCTGTGCTTTGAAGCTTATGGAATCTTGGTTCCCCAATCAGGGATTGAACCCAGGCCCTTGGCAGTGAAAGCACCGAGTCCTAACCACTGGACCACCAAGGAACTTCCTTCATTGCTTTCTGTGCGGCCAAGGTCAGGATGATAGTTTTACTTGCCCTGCTCAGCAACTTAAAATGCTCATTAACAGCAAGTTCTTCATTATGTCTAATCTATATCTCTCTTGCTTTAATACAAGTTTCCTTTTTCCTCTCTATCCAGCATCAACAGAGGAGACTAATTAGCCCCTATGTTCTGTACAGTACATTCCTTGATACTCTTTGCTGCTGCTGCTGCTGCTGCTGCTAAGTTGCTTCAGTTGTGTCCGACTCTTTGCGACCCCATGGACTGCAGCCTACCAGGCTCTTCCTCCCGTGGGATTTTCCAGGCAAGAGTACTGGAGCGGGTTGCCATTGCCTTCTCCATGATACTCTTTACTCTTAGATTATTCATTAGCCATCTCCACCCTCTCCTACCCAGGAAGGCTTTGAACAATCACTAAATAGATAATGAGACCTACTTCTGCAACTTTTTCCTAACACATCCTCGCACACAGCATCATGAACCTGCCACAGGCAAAAGAATCACAATAAAACAATTTCAGATTGAGAATTACCTATACATGTCCTTAATATTTAGCCTGGATTATCACCCAAAGATTAATTAACCATATGCTCTTCCAAATGTTTTTATGAAATTCATATAGAGCATGAATTATCACCTCCATGTGAGGGAAGAAACTGAAATGTGCCTTTCCCCAGCGGGTTTTCAGGACAGCCAGGAAAAACCTCCAGTGTCTGCACTTGAACTTTCTTTCTCTGCCCACAGTCCAAAGTATCCTTCATGTCCTCAAGGTAAAAGTCCAGAAAAATCCCAAAGAATTTCCGAGAGCCACAGCCATAAAGGAGGGCTTGTTGTTGGTCTCCCTGTGGTTCTAACACTTCCCTCAATAGCCTGATATATCTTCCCACCACACCAGGCATCTCATCCTGAAATTCTCTTTATCAAAAAAAAAAAAAAAAAAGCCTTGCAGGAAATGCTCTGGCCATTGAATTGGTTCATAATGACAACTTTCTCAAAATTTTCCATTAGGCATCAGCTGCTCTTTAAGTAGAGTGAAGAGAAAAGGTCATCATTTCTCTTGCTGCTTAAACTAGAGCATGACTCAGAAGAACAAACAGGGAAGAGACGGCACGAATCCCCACATTATTTTTTAATACCCCACGTGGTCCTGCAGGCTCCGCTCAATAAGATCTAGGACTAAAGTAAGTCTATCTTTCCTTACGTAACTGTTTACCTTTGCAAAGCCTCCCTAATCTCCCAGGATGTGCAGACGGCTACAGAAAAGAAACTACATTCCTTCTGTCATATGGGACAGACACCCAGCAGGCAAGACTGGTTTCCCCTAGAGTCAGGTAAGTGGACAGCCAGCTCCATGTCAGAACAGAAGGTTGGAGCTGAGAGTGTGGGCTGAGCTTCTCCTGGTCAGAAAAGGGGGTGGGGACTGAGGAGATAGCAAAAGGTCCCCTCCCCAGCCAGCACACCCTCCCAGCTCAAGAGCATCTGTGAAATTCTATCATTAGAGATCCCTTGTCTTTCTCTCCTGGGAGAAGACAACAAATCACACGCTGAATTATAAGCAAATCGGTGGGAAGCTGTTCATCATGTGACTCCCTCTGGAAGCGAGGCTCGGGGCAGTGGGAGTTCTTCATTCACAATGCTGCTCAAGCCCTGTCCAAGAGGATGAGGGCTGGTGCTGTGCACAGGGACAGAGCAGGCAGCCCAGTCTTCTCTTCTTGGTCCAGCCAGGGTTGGTTTTGTTTTTGTTTTTGGTTTGTTTGTTTTAACTGAAGTACAGTTGATTTACGGGGCTTCCCTGGTGGCTCAATGGCTCAGATGGTAAAGAATCTGCCTGTAATGTGCGAGACCTGGGTTTACTCCCTGGGTCAGGAAGATCCCTTGGAGAAGGGAATGGCTACTCACTCCAGTGTTCTTGCCTGGAGAACTCCATGGTCAGAAGAGCCTGGTGGGCTATGGTCCATGGGGTTGCAAAGAGTCACTGAGCAACTAACACACACACGTAGTTGATTTATAATGTTGTATTTGTTAGTTTCAGGTGGATAGCAAGTGATTAGTTACACACACATATATATTTATATGCTTGTTCAGATTCTTTCCCCTTATGAATTATTACAAAATATTGAGTAAAGTTTCCAGTGCTAGACACCTGTCCTAGTGCTGGTTATTTATTTCACATGTGCAGTGTGTCTATGTTAATCCCACACTGCTAATCTGGGGAAAGAACACCCTCCGCTTCCCTCCTTGGGAACCCTAAGTTTTTTTTCTCTGTCTGTAGGTCTATTTCTGTTTTGTATGTGTTCACTTGTATCTTTTTTAAAAAAGATTCCACATATGACCAATATCATACAGCATCTGCCAGTGGTTTTTAAGACTCTATAACTAGTCTTGCATCACTGGCCTGCTGAGCTGGCACACCTCTTGCACACACACTTAGAACTGCACTGTTCTCAGAATGGACCCCTCACCATCTCAATCTGTTAGCCAAAGGTTTTCAGCCCAGGGATTTCCTGGATATAATGTCAAATCAGGTGAATAGAATCTCTTTGGTTACCTTGGAAATTCTCTCTGAAAGTAAAACCTTGGTTTTAAAAGGTAAAAAAGGAAGTTGATACCTTCGCAGCTCCATTTTGGGTGAGGTTGGTAGAGTTGCCTTTGCAGAGTTAAGTGTTACCAGCTTCCCACCCATGCTGTCCCAAATAGGCTGCGTGAGCTAGAGCTTCCTTTATTCCCCAACTCCTGACAATACAGTGTCCCCACTGGCAACTTCCAAAACACAGGGTATGAACTTTCTCTTCTCGATTTGAAGGCTGGAATTTCAGAAGCGATTTCAAGTTTTGATTGCCCAGTTCTCATTTTCTGTGGATTTTGGCAAGCCAGCTGTTCGTGACACTATTTTCATCTGCAGCTCCACCCTTTGGTGGGACACATTTCAAACTGAAATCATCCCATCTTGGGCCATGAGATCTCTTGCTTCGTTTTTTAAAAAGCAAAAGAGCCTAGCATGCAGCTGCAAACAAATCCCTAGGTTAAAGAACAACCATTTTTGTCAGCTTAAGCAGATATTATGACTTCCTGGGACGTTTACCACATGAAAATGTACTCTCTCTCTCCTGGTGGAATGCCTCCCAGAATTCGCTGGGTGGATCAAGTGACATTTCCAACTAGAGAGGAGAAGAGGAATGGAATGAGAAACACAGTCATGATTCTTTTCTTCTGCAACCAAGGTTTTCAAGGAATTGGCTACTTATTCTTCTGGCCTTGGTATGTCTCAAGCAGTTGTATTCACATTTTGTTCTGGGGCAAGCTCTCACTGTTTGAATTGCTTTTGGCCATTTAGGCCAAATCTTGTGTCTGAATCTCGATTAATTTAGGAACAGGCTAGAATTTTACCTGCATACCTATTTTCACTTTCTGTTTTACTTTGGAGACCTGGATTTTTAGGTCGAACTGGAATCTCTCAATGCTCTCAATGTAGATTTCCTGTGCCAAAGCAGCTGTATTACGAAGTTGAAAAGGGATCTGATTTTACATTACTTTCATCTCAGTTTCTATCCAGTTTTAGTAAAGATGGAAACTGCGTATCTTCTTTTACGTCCATTATTTCCACTTCAGGTGAAAAAGGAAGAAGTTAATGTCCAAACATGTTCGACTGTCTCTGTCTCAGAACATTTCTTATAGGTCTATCCAGAGAGGACAGAGGCTGAGTTGATTCTGCCTGGGAAGACTGAGACAAGTGGGTTTAAATAATTCATAGCTTTTCAGTCTATCAAGGCGGTGGCTGTGGGGTTGTTTATCATACTTAAACAACTGAGAATGGGCAGGGACTGACATTCAAATGACACCAACATGAGGGCATGGGATGGGAAGGAGGAACAGGGGTAGTGGTGGCAGAGTGGGATGATGACTTATGTAGCAGTTCATCGCTCTGCCAGCATCTGCAGCAACTCATTTCCACTATGCTTTGTTTCTCAAACCAGAATATACAGCTTCCTCCTCCCAAGGAATATGTAGCCATGTGTTGGGCACTGGTAGCCCAGGGATAAACATTCCATCTTCCTAGAATGCAAATTCTGCATGAGAGATTTAGGGGTTGGGAATGTAAAGCAACTTAACTAGTAATTTAAATAGTTTTATGTTTAAAAAGCAACATATTAGGAATAGTATAATATTCAAATATATATTTTAACCTAAAAGAGGAGAGTGAAACCAACTCTTCCAACTTCCATGAGTGTTCTACTAAATCCCAGGCTTCCAGGGATTGCATATCCACACTCTGGCAGGTGGGATCCCTGAGCAGAAACATCCGAAAAACCCATCCTGCTGTATCTAACAGAACTACCTACCAGGCCGGTGTCCTGAGGCTGGCCTGCCGCTGGCTTCTGTTGGGCAGGGCTGCCCCAGGCACGATGCTGTGTGGGCTGGTTGCATGATGCCTGGGCCCAAATGAGCCATTCCACCCCTTTTGCTCTAAATAAATCCCCACTGTCTGCCCATCGTGATTGCTTCTCACTGGGCGGTAGTTATGAGGCCATTAGTAGAAAACAAGAATCTGCTCTTTCCCCATCTGCATATTGGACAAGTCTTGTACTATTTAGCTTGTGAGGCCTGATAAGAAGGCAGCACAATTTGCCCATTGACTGCTGCCCTCCTTTCCAGCCCCGAGTACCAGAGTCTCCTGGCTTAGACTCTGATTTTGCATGTCCCTAGCTGTCCCCCATTGAATGTTTTCAGTCGCACCTGCGTGGCACTTGTGACCAAGAAAAAGGGCTCCCTTTGAGCTAATTCAAACTCCTGGCCCTCACACTTGTTCCACTCTTGTCTGTCCCCGGGATCTCTAATTTGAGGCCTAACCATGTTTGAAGAATGCTGTTTTCATGCGTCCACAATGCACTGTTTATTTTGATCCATACTCCTAGGAACACGCTGGGTACTTCCCTTGTATATTTTTTCCCCAAAGAAAGCAGGCACTGATGACACGGCTCTTTCTCTCCTTTTTCATGATGGCTCTGAGGTCAGCCATGACTGTGTCCAGGCATAATCTCCCTTGGATTCAGCATCTCTCTGGACCTGGCCCTTCTTTTGTTGACTTTCAAGAAAAACAACTGACTTTAGGACGTGAGAGCTCAGTGCCATAGTCCCGTGAGGGTTTAGCACAGTTGAAAATTATTATCATGATGACAGACTATTGGATGCCATGATAAATTAGGAAGTTCAGATGCCAATTGATCATGTAGTGAGATTTAAAAAGAATTGCTGTCAGAACTGTTGCTACCAGAATTCCTTTTGTGAAGAGAACTGACTGCTAAATTCCATAAGGATAAGGACTATATCTCCTTTCTCCTCTTTGAATACCCAATGCCAAGCTCAGTGAAGGGCACAAAATAGGAGCTCGATAAAAATTTATTGGAAAAAACGAATGCATAAAAAACTTTAATAGGCCATTTAGACAGACTAAATACAGCATCTGGAAGGGCCAGAACAAAGGAAAAGCTAAATGGTTATACATAACAAAATGGAGGGAAGAGAAAGGGAAAGAGAGAACAGAACATTTCAGAAGGTAGGCTCAGAGATATTTAAGTTCAGCAGTGTATTAAATTCAAATTTAAGCTATGCTTCAGAGTTATAAAATCCCTCATCTCCCCATGTTTATTTTATGTAAAACTGCTTTACACACAAAGGTTTCAAGTGAAGACTTTTTGTTGTTTTACTTGCTTTGTGCTAAGCAGTGAAAGGTGCTGAATTTTCTGTATGGGAAAGTACCACATGAGTAAGGAATATCCGCAATGATGCTCAGAGGGCTGAGAAACTACTCCACTGGAAGCGGGAATCAACAGTAGAGGTTGTTGCTTCTCCTCTACTCAAATTCCAGGCAAGCTTGCATAGTGCGGGGTGCAGTCCACCCAAGAGGGATGGGACTCATTTTGGTCTCCTGTGACATCTAATCATCATAAGACATGACCACTGAGCTACAAACTTCATTGTATCTGATACCACTCAAGTCTTGTTTTTTCATTCAATCCTTCCCATTATCCTCCTCTTCCATTTTTTATAATGTCTTAAAACATTTTCACTATCATGAAATATGAGAGAAAGTTTCTATTGAGAACAAAATGAGAAATACATTTATTCCCACGAGGATTCCACCCATGAAATCTATTCTTGCCTTCCTATAAGACTCAGCTTAGTATAGGTAGAATAGCATTTGAAAAATGCTGGTTATCTTGAATTTGAAGTAATAACTAGTTGGTGTGAATCTGAATGGGCTTCCCTGGTAGCTCAGCTGATAAAGAATTTGCCTACAACGCAGGAGACCCTGGTTTGATTACTGGGTCGAGAAGATCCACTGGAGAAAGGAAAGGCTACCCATTCCAGTATTCTGGCCTAGAGAATTCCCTGGACTATATAGTCCATGGGGTTGCAAAGAGTTGGACACGACTAAGTGACTTTCCACTATGCAATCTTAAACTTCAAATGAGATTTGTTGAAGGAAAAAAAAAGAATCTTTCAGGCCACTGAAGAAATGTGCCTTCCCCATCTCCAACCAACTCAACCATCATGATGGATTAGTGAGATTAAAACAGTAACTCTTTCTCTACTACTGACTATGATAATAGGTGTTCTTTATCATATCTCTTTATTTAAATTTTAAAAAATGAGTGTGATTAATTCTGAACTTGCAGGAAACTTGCATACCGAGAGACAGTTTGAGGTTAATGTTCTTTGACATTATTTTAGGCTTTTCTCCAAATCCTCCAAGGAGTTTTCTTAGAACAATATGCTGGGAAATGAAGCAGGAGGGTATACCCTTGGCATCTGAGGGTTCCACATGGCACATTTACACTCTACATGTCTGCTATATGTAACTGCCTCTGGATTTCTATGATACATAGGAATTTGTCATTTTGAATCTCATTTAGCCTCATTTGTTGTTCTCTACTGCTCTCCAGAAGGGATACTCTTTCTCTACGAAAAAATGGCCACTGAAATTTCTTGAAAATTGAAAAAGTGGTTAATTTATGATGTAAAAGATGAGACAAGAAATAGACTTATGTTTGAAATGTGGTTCTAGGAAAACATGGATTCGCCAAAGTAAAGAGAAACAACCTTTTCAAATATTAAGAAATTGTATACTGGTACTGAAGCGACAGAAATTAAGATTTGGAAGAAAAGATTGCATTACCAGTTCATAGCTCATGTTTTAATATAGAGGCAGAGCACAGAAGTGACACTGCACTCAGATTCTAGTTCCCACTCACCCACTAGCCAACTGTGTAAACTGGAGATAGTTACTTCACCTGTCTGGTCACTGTCATCATCATCACTATCATGGAGGCCAGAATTTATTGAGTCCTTACTATGAGTTAGGCATTGTGCTAAGCTCTTTATCTGGATTATCTCATTTAATGCTTGCAACAGCTTGATGAAGTAGGCACTATTATTATCTGTAGAAGCAAATAATACTGAATAACAATAACTAAGAGCTACTGAAGCTGTATGTTGTCACTCTGCTTATTTAACTTATATGCAGAGTACATCATGCCAAATACTGGGCTGGGTGAATCACAAACTGGAATCAAGATTGCCAGGAGGAATACCAACAATATCAGATATGCAGATTACTGGCAGAAAGCTAGGAAGAACTAAAAAGCTTCTTGATGAAAGTGAAAGAGGAGAGTGAAAAAGCTGGCTTAAAACTCAACATTTGATAAACGAAGATCAGGACATCTGGTCCCATCATTTCATGGCAAACAGTTGGGGGGAAAAAATGGAAACAGTGGCAGATTTTATTTTCTTGGGCTCCAAAATCACTGTGGACAGTGACTGCAGCCATGAAATTAAAAGACACTTGCTCCTTGGAAGTAAAACTATCACAAACCCAGACAGTGTATTAAAAAGCAGAGTCATTACTTTGCTAACAAAGGTCCATATAGTCAAAGCTAAGGTTTTTCCAATAGTCATGTATGGATGTGAGAGTTGGACCATAAAGAAGGCTGAGCACTGAAGAATTGAGCTGTGGTGCTAGAGAAGACTCTCAAGAGTCCCTTGGACAGCAAGGAAATCAAACCAGTCAATCCTAAAGGACATCGGTCCTGAATATTCATTGGAAGAACTGATGCTGAAGCTCCAATAATTTGGCCACTTTATGCAAAGAGCTGACTCATTGGAAAAGACCCTAATACTGGGAAGTTTAAGGGCAAGAGGACAAGAGGGCAAAAGAGGATGAGATGGTTGGATGACATCACTGACTCAATGGACATGAGTTTGAACAAACCCCGGAGACAGTGAAGGATAGGGAAGCCTAGCGTGTTGCAGTCCACAGGGTTGCAAAGAGTCAGACAGGACTTAGTGACTGAACAATAAAGCAAAACGTTACTGAATGCTGATTGTGGGGGAAAGGATGCCAAATGCGTTACATGCATCATCTCATATAATCCTTTTAATCATGAGTTGGGTACTATTAAGCCTCTATTTAACAGATAGGAAATTGAGGCTTAGAGAGGTTCATTAATTTGTTGAAGATGACACAGCTAGTAAGAAGCTAAGGGGGATTTTGAATTAAAAATGCCATTTGCAGCAACATGGATGGACCTAGAGATTATCATACTAAGTGAAGTCAGATAAAGATAAATACACAGATATCACTTATATGTGAAATTTTAAAAAATGGTATAAATAAACTTATTTACAAAGCAGAAACTTACTCACAGACTTCAAAAACAAACTTATGGTTACCAGTGGGGAAAGGTTGGGGGGGAGGGAAAAATTAGGAGTTTGGGATTAACATATACACACTACTATGTATAAAATAGATTATCAACAAGGACCTCCTGTATAGCACAGGGAACTCTACTCCATATTCTGTACTAGCCTATATGGGAAAAGAATCTGAAAAAGAATGGATAAGTGGATAACTGAATCATTTTACTGTACACTTGAAACTAACACAACATTGTAAATCAACTATACTCCAATATAAAATAAAAACTAAAATTTAAAAAATGCAATAAAAAATATTCTCTGGAGCCCAAGATCTTAACCATTAGGCTCTACTGGGTATATAAAGAAACTAATCATACTGAAAAAATAGACATTAGTGTACAGATGTGGAGTTCTTTATATTTACATAGCACCCAGTGTTGGCAATATTCTGTCATTTAGTCATTATGTCATATAGATGGTATTTCCCATTGGCACGGCCAGATCTTGAACTGTTTCCTCTGTTGTAATTTTCACAGAACCATACTCACTGCATGTGGTTTCCTATTTGCAGCCAAGATTGAACGCCGAAAGGACAGCTGGTGGAGGTTCAGCTTTTAGAAACACGGACTATAAAGCCAGGTCTCATCTGTGTGTGACTTGAGGTGACCCGTAAGGGACTGAACCTGTGCCCTGGGCACATTAGCACTGCACTTTATCCAAAGAAACCAACTGCCCTCATCAAATCCTAAGTGTTATCTCAAGCAATTTCTTTTTTTGTACCCTATTAAACAGATGGCAAGAATCTGTGTTTCTGACAATGGAACAAACTTTCTTTTTTGCCTTTCTTGGCTTACAAGAAGAAAGGAATAGAAAATAGAAATTCACTGGGACAAAGAGAGGCAGATTTCTAATGTAGATTCTCCAAACCCTACAAACATACACCACCATACACACACATACCCCAACACAAAGACACACAAATGCACACAAAATACATATGTACGTGCACACATACACACAGAGCCACCAACAGCAGAACAGCAGAGACAAGAGTAATAGTTATTTGTCCATAATGAGAGCCCGATGGGAGATTTAGCAATACTTCATTTTCATGCATTTTCTTTAAGGGAGCACAAGTCATAGAAGACACAGAAACAAATAAACAATCTCTTAGATTGACTGTCAATGTGAGGAGCAGATGTATCCAAATGATAGTTATTAATGTTATTTCTGTCTCTGGGAGAATGATAAATTACATTCAAGTCCATTACTTAGCAGAGTTGTTATGCATTTAGGAACTGAAATGGGGAACAGTTTTGATTTTTTTTGGAAGAGCAAAGGCAGACTCATCTTTCAGCTGGAGCATGACTGTTTTGAGATCTTGTTAGATCCCATCGTGAAAGAGACAGAAACTGGCCAGGTGTCACTCTTGTCCTTGATGGGTGGCACAGATGAAAAGAGGGGCATGCACAGGGCATTTGTTCTCGACTTCATCATGATACTCTTCCTTTATCTGACATTCACTAAAATAACATTTGAATGAAGGAATCAGGTCACCCAGTGACAGTTTTAGTAGTAGCAGTACATTGTGGGGAAAGCTTTTATGTCTTCACACAGCACTGCACAATTTCAGTGTTGGGTTTGTAGAAGGCATTTCCAAAGACAGTCCTCAGAGCTCAGGAGATGGTAGCTACATTTCTGAGGCAACTTGGAAAGCACCCTTCCATCATGAAAGCAGAAGCTAGAGGAGATGAATAAAACCTTAAAGCCTTGTTCCAGTCCTGCCATTCCATATCTTTTTCCATGTGCTATACTGGCCCCAGTAAGTAAGCAGACTACTCAACTGCTTTATGATATTTGTTTCATTTTTGAGCATGGAAAATACAAGCTGCAGATTATTTTAGTGTCAGATGGTTGGAGTGAAACTTGGAGCCTCTGAAGACAGAAGACATTTGTATCCTAACTCCTGATTCCAGAACTTTTAAGAGACCTGGCACATAGTAAAGTTCTGAAGATTATTGAATGAATAATAATAGTCAGAAACTCTTGCAGTCTTTCTGATGCATCTGCTGCCTTCACCCTCACTCAGCCCAGCCACTGGGTCCCCTGGCAGAGACTCAGACACACCGAACACAAACCTCCTCTGCATTCACTGTATACTGACCTGGGCAGCTTCTCACATTTATTTGTGGGACTGGCTCTCCCACCTCCTAAGGTCTCTACTCAGATGTCATCTTATCAATGAGGACTTCTGTCCTTTTCTCCATCTTCTTCCATTGTGCTTACCAGCATCTGATATAGTATATATTCACTTGTTCATCTGTTGAGCCTCTTTAGCCACTCCCCCACACAAGCCCACAGGAGCATCAGCTTTGCCTTGTTCATTGCTGAATCCCCAGAGCTTAAAAATAAATACTGATTGAGTGACTGAGCAAATGGATGAACATGAGTTTTGGTTATCATTCTTTGGATTGATAGGAACAGATACTCACTCAAGCAATATCAAGTAAAGGGGATTTGCCTTAAAAGGAAGGAATCTTCCAGAAACCCAGGATAGCAATGATGATAGGTTTCTTGGTGGGGTTGGAATGGGTGTCCTGGAGGCAGGAACCTCAGCCGGACCTCAGCAGAAGGGTTGAGAAGATCTTAACTCTGGCACTCCATCATGACCACACTTCACTTCCTCTCCCTGGAGACTCCTGAGTTCCTTCTCACTTCAGCTGGTACCATCTCACGTGATAGCTCTGGCTGTGCGTTTAACTGCCCCACTCCATCAGCTCTCTCAGTCACAGTCTTTCCATGGAGGAGTCTGATGACCTCAGGTCACCTTTTCAACCCAGGTCAACAGTTCCTAAGTTGCTGGCTTCTCAACTGGTTAAGCCAATGTCCTCCCTGGAACCACTCACCTATGATGTGAAGCAGTATCAGGTAATCTGATCCCCATTCAGTAGAAATCACCTGAGGGGCAACTTCTAGAAGGATCAGGATATTGATCTCCCAAATACTATCCTCCTCCTCCTCCTCCAAGAATGCTCTTTTATCTCCTGTGCTCACACTGCACTCAGTTGCTCAGTCATTTCTGACTCTTCATGACCCTATGGACTATAGCCCACCAAGGTCCTCTGTCCATGGGATTTCCAGGCAAGAGTACTGGAGTGGGTTGCCATTCTCTTCTCCAGGGGATCTTCCCAACCCAGGGATTGAACCTTCATCTCTTATGTTTCCTACATTGGCAGGTGGGTTCTTTACTGCTGAGCCACCAGGAAAGCCCCTTGATTTCCTACATTCCCCTTTGAAGGCAATAGGGAGTTCACTGCACCATTTTGTTTGTTTCATAGATTTTTAATAAGTTGGTTTTGTCCTCCAGATGTCTTAAATATCATGACATGTGTTAGTTTAAAGACTTTACAGTTCATGTGTAATCAAAAGTCATACAGGCATTTTTTTGGTCATGGGCATCATGGCAGATTTTAGATCAAAAAGGTCAGATGGTGTGGCAGTCCCACATCATTCTTGGACAGAGAATGTTCTCATAAACACAACTGACCAGAAATGCCACATCTAGGGGGGCTCTTCTCATGAGTTAGGAGATTTGGGGAGAGGGAACATTCTGAGACAGCTAAATTCACAGCAAAGGGACCAGCAGGCGACAGTTATTTTGTTTGGCTCAGATGCTAGAGGCTAAGCTCTTGAAAGGTATGTAATTAATCTCTCCTACGTACTCTTTAAGTCTCTTGTCAAACCCAGGATTTGTGTTACATTCTGGTCTCAAGATTTTACTATTGAGAACCCTCAGCTAAATAAACTGAGGCCTGCATGGACCCTGATGATGTTCCAGGGGGACTGTTGCCGTCAGCATTCTGCAGAAAGCAGGCAGCCATAAGCAACGGGGTGGTGAATGCATTCAGCGGACCCAGGGGCAGTCACCCTCAGTTCAGCTCTGAACCTTAGAATTATGAAGATCAAAACTGAACGGACACACTGTGTGTGAAAAATTCTCCAGTTTAAATGATCAGGTAAGAAACTGTATTTTTCAGAGTAGGAGCTGACAACTATGGCCCATGGGGCTTGCTGCCTGCCTTTTGTTTTTTTTTTAATAACCTGTGAGCTAAGGATGGGGTTTACATTTTTAAATGGTCAAAAACATCAACAGAAGAAGAGCATTTCATGATATGAAAACAATATGAAATTCAGATTTTGGTGTCCATGAGTAAAAGCTTCATCGAACACAGCCATGTTCAGTTGTTTACATATTGCCTATGGCTGCTTTCCCACTACAAGGGCAGAGCAGTTGTGACAAAGACAACATGGTCCACAAAGCCTAAAATATTTTTCTGGCCTTTACAGAATCAGTTTTCCAACTTCTGTTTTAGAACATAGAAGTTAAAAGTAACCATCTAAGTCAGACATAACTATGTCAAATCATAGCTCACCACTAAATAGCTTTGTGGCCTTAAAAAGTTACCTATCCTTTTTAAGCTCCACTTTCCTCATCTGTAAAATAGAGACAAAAACACTCCTATCCCCAATGGTCTTCTGGAGGAAGTGGATGAGCAGAGAGCCCAGCTCCACTGAGTAAACCAAGGGATGACTGCTCCTATCCTCAGCATCTGGCATGGTGATTAGTGACAATCACCATGAACAGGTGACAAATATGTATTGCAGGATAAATGCATGAAAAGCAGAGTGGACATTTAATATTAATTTGGCATATTATCCCAGAGGTGTCTGGGGCCAAGTAGCCAATGAAAGAAATGGAAAAGATAAGCCAAAAGTCCAAGAGGGGTCAGGACCGAGCAAAGCCAGACCAACTGAGCTGTTGCTATTCCTACCACTGCTGCCTCTGATGCCAGGGTCAACCAAGGCTAGGGGGCTCTCACTGGGCACTGAGATTTCTCTTCTGCTTGGGCTTATCAGAGTACTTATTCCTGGAATTAGAAGCCACTCATTCACTCTCTACCATTAGGAGATCTTTGGGGCTTTACCTTTACAGGCAAATACATCCAGAACCCTCCCTTTTTCTCTCTCTTTCCTCTGCCATTCTTAGAGTTCTGGGCTGAGCCACCCATCATCTCTCACCTTGGTGATTTCAACAGTGTCTGTTTCCTCCTTTGTTCCCCTATAGCCCGTTCTTAGTACTGTAACGAGGGTAACCCTTGCACAAGGTCAGATTATGTCACTCCTCTGCTCACTGTCTGGGCTGCTTGTCTCATGCGGAGTAAAAGCCAAAGTCCTTCCAATGGCTAAAAAGTCCCTGCTTGCTCTATTCCACCCATTGCTCTTGACCACCTCTCCTCTTCTCCCTCCTTGCCCACTCTGTTCCAGTTACAAGGCATTTTGCTGTCCCAAAGGCACCAACAGGTTCCTGCCTGAAGGCCATCCGCTCATCTTTTGCTTCTGTCTGAATGCTCTTCCTTCTGACAGCCCCATGGAGTGCTCCTTTCCTGCCTTCAAATCTCCTCAAACTTCACTTCTCAGTGAGCTCTATCCTGGCCACTCTGATGAATTAACTCTGTTTAAAACCAGATCTGCACCCTTCAGCATTCCCAATCCCCCTTAGCTTTATCATTAAGGATTTAGTGATTCCATCTATTTTTACTGGCTTTATTTCCACTAAATGTAAGCTCCATGAGGGGGCAGGAATTCTGAGGGTTCTTTGTCCAGCAATGCATTCCAAGGATCTGGAACAGTAGCTAGCCCATAGTAGGTTCTCAATGAAATTTAGTGATTGAACCAATTAATCTAGTATTTTATAATCCAATAGTCTTTCCCCATCTCAGAATTTACCTCTCACTGGATCTGCCAGGAAGCTGACCACCTCCCTGAAGCCTCCGTGCCAGTATTTTATATTCTATAAAGGAAACCTAGAGAAACTCTCCCCAGGGGAGTCTGCGGAGACCAAACTACACCCCAACTTCAGCTGTACCCCCTGGGTCAGGAATAATCTTACCGAAGGCAGATCATCCAGCACTGAACTATTCAAATTCCTGCTTTTTTCCTTTTCCTTGCTTTGTTTTTGCACCGGCATTATTGGCAAGATCTGCAGAACTTCAGCAAAAGGGTGAGGAAGACACAAACCTCAATAGCACTGAATTTCTAGCCTGTATAAAAGATCTGGCAGGAAAAAAGCTTGAATTTTGGCAAAAATTAGAGGTAGATTCTGTGTATTGAGTTATCCCAATTATCTCAGATAATGGTGTGATTATACCAACATCTCTGGGGAGGATGAAAGGAAAATATGAAATGGCTCCCTTCTCCTCTGTACACTGTCCCTGGTCTGTACCTTGCCCAGCACAGCACGGGCACATCCAGCATCTCTCATCCCAAGAAGGAGACTGTTGCTTATAGACACCTGGTTCCCGGCTGTCATGTCGTAAGGAACCCTACCAGCGTTCACAGGAAACGTCCTCATAGCTCTCTCCCTCTGGCCCATGTTCCAGCAGAGATGACTGTGGTCAGAGCCATCATAAATAATGACGAATAACCACATTATAAATTTTGCAAGGCTTGTTTCACAGAGATGAGATTTATATCTAAAGATACTGAAAGTAAATCCTTCCTCCACCCTTTTAGTGCCTCAGGATACTCAGCAATAAACAGGGAAAGGAAACTGCCTGAAGAATTTATTGAGGAAAGTCTTGACCAGCCAGAGCTGGGGCACTCCTGGTGTAGGCTTCCTGTGTGTTCTTTCATTTCTCAGGTTGTTATCTAGAGAAACGGGGTGGGAAGAGGAAAGTGCTCCTAAGAGAGTACAATGTAGCCTATACTTCTGGGTTCCTCTTTAGAACCTGGAGATGTAAAGTTTTAACTTTTTTTCTTACACATACAACTATTTATTGCTATAAAATAGGCACCTACATTTTTTTTCACCTATCAATTTTATAGGTGTGCTTTAAGAAAAAAAAAAAAAGCCAAGCCCTTGTAAGGAGTGAAATGAGCGAAAGCTGGCTGCACACTTTTTTACCCATCGGGCAGTGCTGCCGGCCTCTCACCCTGCGCCAGTGAGTCTATTTGCAAAGCTGATTTAAGATGAAAAGCAAAGCATCATGAACAAGCTGTACCTCTTTGCCCTGATGAATATTTTCTGAGTGAAGTTTGACCAGTCTCAGAATTCTTCACAAATTCAAGAGGAAAAGGCATTAGGCTTCTAATGGCCTGGATCAGGTTTCCATAGTAGCTTGGTTAGACAACAGACCTTTTCCCGAGTTATGCAGATCTTGTCAATAATGCTTGTGCAAAAACAAGAAAGCCAACAATGGGGTCTTGTTCAGTTTAAGCTGAGTCATGAAAACCATGCACTAAAACCATCCTAGGAGAAAGACCTGATTGGTGAAACAACAGCCAGTAAACTCGGAAGGAATTTTTGAAAGGAAGTGTTACCCTCCATATTCTGAAAGGCATTCAAAGCAATGAGATATTGAACAAAAATAATTTGACACTGCACTTCTTAATCTCATAAAATATGCTTAAAACTAACTCATTATCATAATTTATAGCAGGAACTAGTCTCTTATGTCTCAGTGGACAGCCTGTCTGACATCATGGTCCCATTTGCATGATTCATTTTTTTAATGGCAATCTTGCCAGGCCATTATAAAGTAAAACAATTAATTATTTTTATGATAGTTGGTTGCCTCCTGGCCCCTAGTTTTTCCTTCATGGGAACATTATCACTCATGCAGGCTTGCCTGATACTTCTGCCAGTGCATGTTACAATGCTGCCTGTACATTAACACGAATCATCCAAAACATGCAAAATGAAACCTCATTTCGTTGGCCATTGCAAATTTAATACTGTTCCTGTCTTGTGTTTCTTACAGCTCTGTCTGTATAGCAAAGCAATTATTCAACCTGACCGGCACTACCATTACACCAAATGTCACCATTCATCCCAAGAAATAGGAAAGCTTCAGTGAAAGACAGAGCTGTTTTCACTGGTGCTCTCTCTAAGAGGACAGTGTAGAAGGCTGTGGGGAGTAAAGGATAAGGAAATTAGTCCTTCTGAGACTCTTCTTGTGTCTATACCTCCAGTGGAGAGTCAGATGCCATCTAAGTCAAAGTGAGGCTAGCTTTTATTTCTCTACCCCCTCCTTCTCACTTCCCACTATTCCTCATAACTACAGAAAAAAGTAGAAAATCATTTTCTGTTTTAGATTCTCTATCGCTTATTATAATTATTATGGCAATGATTGCTGGGTAGGTTTGCAATCTGTGAGAGTTTACCACACTAAAGATATTAAATCCTCTTAAGGACATGATCTCATTAATTCTTAGAATGATATTCGGATATGAAACAAGGACCAAGACCTTCAGTGTTCATGCTCTTTATGGACAGGAGAGCAAGGCAAGGTACTGGGAGGCCACAAGGGAATTAGCTAAGCTGGGATTATAACCTAGTGTTCTCTCATTTAGTGCTAGTGCTAAGCTAGATGATTCTACAACTTAGAGGCACAAAACAAACACATAAGGATCAGCCAGGATGGACTGAAAGTAAACATTACTTCACAGAG
The DNA here is from genome assembly GCA_006408695.1 of Aepyceros melampus. Classification (NCBI taxonomy): domain Eukaryota; kingdom Metazoa; phylum Chordata; class Mammalia; order Artiodactyla; family Bovidae; genus Aepyceros; species Aepyceros melampus. Next base: position 207,007 of record SJXQ01006653.1, on the reverse strand, counting down.
TTTCACAGAGCACCATCTGACTGCAACCTCTGGGTTTCTTAATTCAAATCCTTAGAGGGAAATATCATTGGCAAAGCCCTATCTCTAGACTGATATCGTTTGGGTCAGGTGTCCAATCCCGGTCTAGCTCCTATGACGTGAGTTCCAGTGAGGGATCACATGTGGTGGAGAGTGCTCCTGCAGCTAGAAAGGGAAGTGAAGTCAGGCTCGTCTAGGCTGTTTGTTCTGACAAGTGTTAGAGTATCATTGTGTTCAGCCTTGTCTTCATATTTAACTTGTCTTTTCTAGGACAGTAAGTTTCTTGACATTAGGGCTCTGTTTTAAATTTTTTTTTCTTTCTACCTCTCAGGGCCTTGTTATGTGGGTTATCAAAAAATTTGGTCGAACCAACTTTATTCTCTTTTGGTATACAGCAAGTGAAAAATGTAAATATCTCTTAGCCATTTGATAAGAGAATTAATGGTATGACATTTTCAATTGCAATATCTTTTAAATACTCATTTTAAAAAGATAGAAGATAGCCATATTTGTCTGCATAGAAGCGTGATCTTCTCATTGGCAAACATCACTCATAAGTGGTCTATGTTTCTTCAAAATGGTTTTAAGATGATGTGGTCAGAGACTTCCGTGTCCCACAGCGACAGAGTGACTGGTACTTGGCTTGTCTTCCTACTGCAACAAACTTCAATGATGAACAAAACACATGAGGTAACTGTGTTCAGGCAAAGGACAGGCAGCATGGGACTGTAGGTTTTGTAGTTCTGCAGTTCTTGAGAGAAGGGAAGCATGACATTAGCCCCACAAGTACCCCAGTTTTCTGCTCTGGGCATAGTTCTGCCATAATATAGGGAGATGGAAACAAAGTAGAGTGAGACGTTAAGTCAGAGATTATAGTCCTAAGCTGCTGAAACAGTTAAAATTTGTGAGATCAGATGCTAGAGAAGAATCTGTACAAAAAGAGGTCCCAAAAGTCTGAGTGGAGATTCACCACGGATCCTTGGCACAGACAGGGCCGCACATCACCGGGTGAAACTCTTGGGTTCAGCAGGGATTGACTTCTGTAGAGCTGCGAGTTGCATGGTAATACCAATGGTAACGCCAAAGGTTGTATAGCACTGGCAGGTACGGGAGTTCTAGTCTAGAATTCAGTTGAAACCTCAGAAAGGCTTTGTTTTAGGACTTGAGACGTAAGAATTTAAGAGTAAGAACCATATCATAGACTAAGGACTAACTTCAAAACCAAAACAGACCTCCCCGAAAACAAAACAAAACAAAACAAAACAGAGTTTGACAGAGCCAAAAGGGATCTACCAGTGACTTAACCAGCCATAAGAACAATTCAACACTCTTTACATTCAGCACATAATCCAGAGTCTCTATAATGTATCAATCATAATGTCCAGGCTACAACAAAAATTTACCAAGCACGCAAATAAAAAGACAAATATGATATAAAGAAATAAAAAAAAAAACAAGAAAAAAAATGAAGACATTCCAGATGTTAGAATTATTAGACAAATACTTAAAGAGAGCTACTGCTACTGCTGCTACTGCTGAGTCGCTTCAGTCATGTCTGACTCTGTGAGACCCCATAGATGGCAGCCCACCAGGCTCCCCCATCCCTGGGATTCTCCAGGCAAGAACACTGGAGTGGGTTGCCATTTCCTTCTCCAATGCATGAAAGTGAAAAGTGAAAGTGAAGTCACTCAGTCGTGTCCGACTCTTAGCGACCCCATGGACTGCAGCCTACCAGGCTCCTCCATCCATGGGATTTTCCAGGCAAGAGTACTGGAGTAGGGTGCCATTGCCTTACTACAAATACATCAAAGGACTTAAAATATGGTCAAAATGAGTGCAGAGATGAGAAATCTCAGCAGAGAAAAGGAAACTATAGAAAATAATAAAATGGAAATTCTAAAACTGAAAAGTACAATATATAAAATGAAAATTATTACTAAAGTTGAAGAAAGATAGATATTATCCATTCTGGAGATAAGAGATAGGTTTAAAAAAAATGAACAAATTGAGTGATCTATGGGACAATTATGTAGTTTAACATAATAAAAAGTATTCCAGTGTGACAATAAGATGGCAGAGGAGTAGATGGACTTGGAGTACTTCTCTCTCCAGGGATGCATCAGAAATACATCTTCAGATGAAGAGACTCTCACAGAGCACCAGCTGAGAGTGGTCAGGAGTCCCTGACTACTGGAAAGAATATACAGATCCATGCAAAACTGTTAGGATGAAGGAAGGAATGGAAAAAGAGGAGAGTGAGTGGGACTGGACCTGCACCTGGGGGTGGAGGAACTGAAGCAGGGGTGAGATCCTCACAGCAAAGCAATAGTTTTGGACAAAGCATAGGCATTTGAGGCTATTGGAGAGTGAAGCAGCTGACCTGTGTTGGTCTGAATAGAGTTAGAAGCACACAATCTGTACCACAGCCCTACGTACCCCAAACAGGTCCTCTAGTAAGTGTAGTGGCTAGGAGCAGGGACATAGGGATTGGGGAGTAATCCCAGGGTGAGGACTGCTGTTGACTGTGAGGAGATGGCCCGAGAGGACTGAGTGGGGAGATCATGGCAGGGAATGCCCTTGGAGGAAAGCCAGGCAGCGATGGAGACAGGGTGATACTGCTGAGTCATGCACAGGGGTGGAGCCCTCACTGTTGTGCCTCTCTCTCCCCACACGCCAGTGCCAGCAGTTGATTAAGAGTGAAAGACCCCAGTATATGCCATCTTCAAGAGACCCACCTCTGACCTAGGGACACATACAGACTGAAAGTGAGGGGCTAGAAAAAGATACTCCATGCAAACAGAAATCAAAAGAAAGTTGGAGTAGCAATACCCATATCAGACAAAATAAACTTTAAAATAAAGACCATTATAAGAGACAAGGGTTTCCCTGGTGGTTCAGACTGTAAACAATCTGCCTGCAACACAGAAGACCTGGGTTCAATCTCTGCGTCAGGAAGATCCCCTGGAGGAGGAAATGGCAACCCATTCCAGTATTCTTGCCTGGAGAATCCCATGGACAGAGGAACCTGGTGAGCTACAGTCCATGGCATTGCAGAAAGTCAGACATGACTGAATGACAAACACTATAAGAAACAAGGGAGGGCACTACATAATGTTCAAGGGATCAATCTAAAAAGAAGATATAATAATTATAAATCTGTATGCATCCAATATAGGAGCACCTCAATACATAAGACAAATGCTAACAACTATTAAAGGGCAATCAATAGTAACACGATAATGGTGGGGGACTTTAATTCCCTGCTCACACCAACAGACAGATTATCCAGACAAAAAATTAGTAAGGAAACACAAAGTTTAAATGATACACTGGACCAGTTGGACTTAATCGATATCTACAGGGCATTTCATCCAAAAGCAGTGGATTTCACTTTTTTCTCAAGTGCACATGGAACTTTCTCCAAAAGAGATCACATCTTCTACCACAAATCAAGCCTTGGTAAATTTAAAAAACTGAAATCACTTCAGGCATCTTTTCCAATGACAACACTGTAAGATTAGATATCAAGTACAGGAAAAAAAAAAAACTACAAAAAAACACAAACACATAGAGGCTAAACAATATGCTTCTGAATAACCTACAGATCACTGAAGAAATAAAAAAGGAAATCAAAATATACCTAGAAGCAAATGACAATGAAAACACGACAACTCAAAATCTATGGGATGCCGTAAAGGCAGTGTTAAGAGGGAAGTTTATAGCAATACAAGCCTACCTCAAGAATCAAGAAAAACACTGAATAAACAATCTAACCTGACACCTAAAGCAACTAGAAAAAGAAGAGCAAAAACCCCCCAAAGTTAGTAGAAGGAAAGAAATCATAAAAATCAGAGCAGAAATAACTGAAAAAGAAATGAAAGAGACAATAGCAAAGATCAATAAAACTACTTGGCTTTTTGAGAAGATAAACAAAATTGACAAACTATTAGCCAGAGTCATCAAGAAAAAGAGAAGACCCATATCAATAAAATTAGAAATGAAAAAGGAGAAGTTACAGCAACACAGAAATACAAAGGATCATAAGAGATTTCTACAAGCAACCATATGCCAATGAAATGGAAAACCTGGAAGAAACAGACAAATTCTTAGGAAAGTATAACCTTCCAAAACTGAACCAGGAAGAAATAGAAAATATGAACAGATCAATCACAAGCATGGAAATCAAACTGTAATAAAAAAATCTTCCAACAAACAACAGTCAAGGACCAGATGGCTTAACAGAGAAGTCTACCAAAAATTTAGAGAAGAGCTAACACCTATCCTGCACAAACTCTTCCAGAAAATCACAGAGGAAAGAAAAATCCAACTCATTCTACAAGGCCACCATCACCCTGATACCAAAATCAGACAAAGATGCCATAAAAAAGAAAATTACAGGCCAATATTGCTCATGAACACAGACACAAAAATCCTCAACAAAATTCTAGCAAACAGAATCCAACAACACATTAAAAGGATCATACATCATGATCAAGTGGGCCTTATTCCAGAGATGCAAGGATTCTTCAATGTAAAATCAATCAACATCAAACACCATATTAATAAACTTAAAGATAAAAATCAGATGATCATCTCAATAGATACAGAGAAAACTTTTGACAAAATTTAACATCCATTATGATAAAAGCTCTCCAGAAAGTGGGCATAGAAGGAATAACCTCAACAAAGGTCATATATGACAAATCCACAGCAAAAATTTTCTCAGTGATGAAAAACTGAAAGCATTTCCTTTAAGATCAAGAATAAGACAAGAGTGCCCATCCTCAACACTATTACTCAACAGTTTTGGAAGTCCTACCCATAGCAATCAGAAGAAAAAAGAAGGGGAATGCAGATTGGAAAAGAAGAAGTAAAACTCTCACTGTTTGCAGATTACATGGTACTATACATAGAAAACCTTAAAGATGCCACTAGAGCTAATGAATGAATATAATAAAGTCATAGGATATAAAAATTAATACACAGAAATCTCTTGTATTCTTATACACTAACAATGAAAAATCAGAAAGAGAAATTAAGGAAACAATCCCATTCACCACTGAAATAGAAAGAATAAAATACCTAGGAATAAACCTATCTAAAGAGACAAAAAACATGTTTGCAGAAAACTATGATTCAGTGATGAAAGAAATCAAAGATGACAGAAACAGATGGAAAGATATATCATGCTTCTGGATTAGAAGAATCAATATTGTGAAAATGACTATACTACCCAAAGCAATCTACAGATTCAATGCAATCCCATCAAATTACCAAAAATATTTTTCAAAGAACTAGAACAAAAAAGTTCACAATTTGTATGGGAACACAAAAGACCCCCAACAAGCAAAGCATTCTTGGAAGAGAAGAATGGAGCTGGAAGACTACCTGACTTCAGACTATACTACAAAGCTACAGTCCTCAAGATAGTATGTACTGGCATAAAAACAGAAATCAGACCCATGGAACAAGATAGAAAGCCTAAAGATTACCTATGTACCTATTGGCACCTTTCGTTGACAAAGCAGGCAAGAATATACAGTGGAGAAAAGATAGTCTCTTTAGTAAATGGTTCTGGGAAAACTGGACAGCTGTGTTTAAAACAATGAAATTAGAGCACTTCCTAATACCATACACAAAGATAAACTCAAAATGGATTAAAGACCTAAAGTGAAGACCAGAAACTATCATATTCTTAGAGGAAAACATAGGCAGACCACTCTTTGACATAAATCACAGCAAGATCCTCAAATCTTGCAGAGTAATGGAAATAAAAATAAACATGGGACCTAATTAAACTTAAAAGCTTTTGCACGGTGAAGGAAACTATAAACAAGGTGAAAAGACAACACTCGGGATGGTACATAATAACAGCAAATGAAACAATTGACAAAGGATTAATGTCCAAAATATACAAGAAGTTCATTCAGCTCAATAACAGAAAAACAAACAACCCAGTCAAAAAGTGGGCAGAAGATCTAAACAGCCATTTCTCCAAAGAAGACGTACAGATGACTAGTAAACAAATGAAAAGATGCCCAACATTGCTCATTATTCAGTTCAGTTCAGTTCAGTTCAGTTCAGTCGCTCAGTCGTGTCCGACTCTTTGCGACCCCATGAATTGCTACATGCCAGGCTTCCCTGTCCATCACCAACTCCTGGAGTTCACTCAGACTCAAGAGAAATGCAAATCAAAACTACAATGCGCTATCACCTCACACTGTTTAGAATGGCCATCATCAAGAAATCTACAAACAATAAACACTATAAAGGGTTTGAAGAAAAGGAACCTTCTTGCACTGTTGATGGGAATGCAAATTGATAAAGCCACTGTGGAGAACAGTATGGAGATTCCTTAAAAAACTAGGCATTCCTTAAAAAACTACTGTATAACCCAGCAACCCCACTTCTTGGCATATACACTGAGGAAACCATAATTGGAAAAAATACATGTACCCTAATGTTCATTGCAGCACTATTCACAATAGCTAGGACATGGAAGCACCTTAGATGTCCACTGACAGATGAATGGATGAAGAAGTTGTGGTACAAATACACAATGGAATATTAGTCAGCCATAAAGAGGAACACATTTGACTCAGTTCTAATGGGGTGGAGGAACCTATAGCCTATTATACAGAGGAAAGTAAGTCAGGAACAGAAAGACACATATCATTTATTAACACATATATGGAATCTAGAAAGATAGTACTGATGAACCTATCTGTAGGGCAGCAATGAACACATAGACATAGAGATCAGACTTGTGGCCACAGGAGGGCAAGGAGACAGTGGGACGAATTGAGACAGAAGCACTGAAACATATACATCACCATATGCAAAATTAGATAGCTAGTGGAAGTTTGCTGTATGACACAAGGAACTCAAATCTGGTGCTCTGTGACAACCTAGAGGGGTTGGAGGTGGGAGGGAGGTTCAAATGGGAGGGGGCATACGTATACCTGTGGCTGATTCATGTTGATATATGGCAGAAACCAACATGATATTGTAAAGCAACTATTCTCCAATTAAAAATAAATAAAATGTTAAAAAAGCAATCCATTAATCCAAAAGAAATCAGGAAAGGCAGAAAAAAAAATACGGCAATTAGAAAAAAAATGAGATGACAGACTTAAAACTAATAATCATCCTACTTATAAATGGACTAAATATTCCATTTAAAAAGGAGAGATTAAAGAGCGAGACCCAACTAAGTACTGTCTCAAAGAGAGCCACTTAAAATATGAACACAGAGATAGCTTAAAGTGAAAGGATATAAAAAGATATGCACACAGTAAACATAGAAAAGCTGTGACTTACTAATATCAGACAAAGTAAAGAGTATTATCACAGATAAAAAAGGATATTTCTTCAGGAGAAATCAGTAAGATATAAAAATTCAAAACATATACTTATCTAATTACAGAGCTTCAAAATATGTGAGAAAGAACTGGCAGAACTAAAGGGAGAAATAGAAATCACAGCTGGAGATTTTAACACCCTTCTCTCAGCAACTGATAGAACAATTAGACAATCAGAGCAGGTAAGGAAGATTTAAACGAAATTATCAACTGGATCCAGTTGCCATTTAGAAAATACGATACAGTTAAGATTTAGCTTCCCTGCTTCCCTGGTGGCTCAGAGGTTAAAGTCTCTGCCTGCAATGCAGGAGACCTGAGTTCGATCCCTGGGTTGGGAAGGTCCCTTGGAGAAGGAAATGGCAACCCACTCCAGTATTCTTGCCTGGAGAATCCTATGGGCGGAGGAGCCTGGTGGGCTACAGTCCACGGGGTTGCAAAGAGTCGGACACGACTGAGCAACTTCACTGTCACTGGTAGCTCAGAAGGTAAAGCGTCTGCCTACAATGTGGGAGACCTGGGTTCAATCCCTGGATCGGGAAGATCTTCTGGAAAAGGAAATGGCAATCCACTCCAGTACTCTTGCCTGGAAAATCCTATGGACCGAGGAGCCTGGGAGGCTACAGTCCATGGGGTTGCAAAGAGTCAGACATGACTGAGCAACTTCACTTCATACAGTTAAGAATCCAGTCTTTTCATGGAATATATTTACATAATGAAATATGTTCATGTTGAAATATTATACAACATGAAGTGTGACTATAGTACATTTAAATTAGAAATCTATAAAATAAGGATATCAGGGAAAATCCAAATATTTTTAGGTGAAACAACATAGCCTAAATAACCCATGTATAGAAGAAAGCACAAGGAGAACTGGAAAATTTCCAAACTAAGTGATAATGATATCAACATATCAAATCTCATGTGATGCAGCTAAAGCAGTCTGCTTGGAAGGAAATTTATAGTTTTTTTAAAATTTATTTTCTTTTAAGGAAGAATATCTTAGAAACTCAGAGAGTTTTTTTTATTTTTTTGGCCACACCTCGTGTACTCTGCAGGAGTTCCCCAAACAGGAACTGAACCCATGCCCTTGTAGAGGAAGCTCAGCATCTTAACAACTGGACTACCAGGAAAGACCCAAGAAATTTATAGCTCTAAATGCTTATACTAGAAAATAAGAATGATCTGAATTCAAAGATCTCATTCTCACCTTATAAAGCTAGAAAAAGAAGAGCGAATTAATCCCAAAGTAAGTTGAAATGAAGACACAAAAAAGCATAATCAAAGAAATACTCTATTACCATTTATAATACTCTAGCATAGCTGATCAAGAAAAAAGAGACAGTACAAATTACCCACACCAAGAATGAAAAAGAGGATGTTACTATAGACATCCTACAGACATTAAAAGGATAATAAGGCAATAATATGAAATATTCATGCTAATAAATTTCACAATTTAGAAGTACTGGAAAAATTCCTTGAAAAACTCAAACTGCCAAAACAAAAACAAGAGGAGAAAATCAGACTAGCTCTATGTGCTATCAAAATAATTAAACTCATAATTAAAAACTTCCCCACAGAGAAAACTCCAGGTCCAGACAGTTTTTATAATGAATTCTTTTAAACACTTAGGGAAGATGTATTACCACCATCAAGGACTTGAAAGATACAGGGGTGGTGATTCCCACCACATCTACACTGAACTTATCTGTCTGGCCTGTGCAGAAAGCCAATGGATCTTAGAGAATGACAGTTGACTATTGTAAACTTAACCAAGTGCTGACTTCAAATGCTGCTGCTGTTTCAGAAGCAGCTTCATTGTTTGAGCAAAGATAACATTTCCCCTGCCACCTGATATGTAGCTATTGCTCTGGAAATACCCATTTCTCAAAGCCTATTAATAAAGACCACCAGAAGTAGTTTGCTTTCAGCTGCAAAGCCAGCAATACACCTTCACTCTTCTGCCTCAGGGATAGAGCAACTCTCCATCCTGTGTCATAATTTAGTCTATAGTACCTTGATCACCCTTCCCTTCCAGAAGATAGCACACTGGTCTTACTAGGGGCCACCAAGTTACTATGCCATCTGAGTCAACAGGCAAATAAGAGGGTTACTTTACTGGCCAGACTTATTGATCCTGCTTATCAAGGGGGAACTGGGCTGGTACTACACAATGGATATAAGGAAGAGTAAGTCTGGCATGTAGGAATCGCTTAGGGTGTCTCTTAGTACTATCATGCCATATGATTGACATCACTGGAAAACAAGAACAATCCAGATCAAGTAGGACTGCTAATGGTCCAGACAGACCCTTCAGGAATAAAAGTTTGGATCACAGTACGAGACAAAGAACTGAATTCAGCTAAGCTTCTTGCTGCAAACTTAAGGAATATGGAAATAGCAGTGTAAGAAGGCCCCACTCCAGTACTCTTGCCTGGAAAATCCCATGGACAGAGGAGCCTGGTAGGCTGCAGTCCATGGGACAGAGCGACTTCACTTTCACTTTTCCCTTTCATGCACTGGAGAAGGAAATGGCAACCCACTCCAGCGTTCTTGCCTGGAGAATCCCAGGGACGGGGGGAGCCTGGTGGGCTGCCGTCTATGGGTTCGCACAGAGTAGGACATGACTGAAGCGACTTAGCAGCAGCAGCAGCAGCAGCAGCAGTGTAAGAGGGTAGATATAAATACCAGCTATGACCATGTGACCATGTTATAGAAACGAAGACTTTGTTATGAGTATTTCTTGCTTATTTTGTTAAACATGTTTATATATATGTGCATATATGTTTGTTTTTTCCCTCTCTTATCCCCATATCATCTAAAATAAGATATATTAATAGTTAACTTTTATATAAGAATATTTAAGTTATAGGATATCAGGGAGAAGAATGAACCTCACCCAAGACTTTTGCATCTTCTTTTGGGGAAAGAGTCAGTGCATTTCTGATTATATACAGGATAGTTGTCATGTTAAGCAAAAGTAGGGTTTTGTTAATGGGCTTTGTTGCTGCTTTATTTGAAAGTTAAGAATAGTTTAAGGAAGTGTATATAAGTGTCAAATCGATAAGAAATGGGCTGTGATGGTCTGTTTTATGCCAGCTTTACTAGGCAATAGTCCCCAGTAATGCAAATACTAGTCTAGGTGTTGCTATGGAGGTATTTTGTAGATGTGATTAACATCCACAATTAGCTGATTTTAAAGAGATTATCCTCACCAACAGGAGTGGGCCTGACCCAATCAGATAAAAAGACCTGAAGAGCAGAACTTGAGGTTTCCCTGAAGAAAAAAAATCCTACTGAAGCTTCAACTCCTGCCCAAATATTTCCAACCTCCTCCTTGATGACCTGTCCTACAAATACTTGCAATATAGCCATCTTTCTTCCTTTCTTTTTTTTTTCTATCTTCACATACACACATCCATAGATATGTATATACGCTACTACTACATTCTTTTCTGGGGAACCCTAACAGATATGTCTTCAACTCTTCTTTGAGGCTAGAAGAATCTTGATACCAATACTTGACAATAATATACAGGAAAAGAAAATTGCAGGCTAATACAGCTCATAAACTATAGACACAAAAATTCATAATAAAAATGCTAGCAAATCAAATTCAGCGATATAAGAAGGATTATATATCATGACCACATGGGGTTTATTCCAGATTGAGAGTTAGTACAATACTTGAAAGTCAATCATAGAAATTCATCATTTTAACAGAATAAAAGAGAAAAGCCATATCACCATCTTAAGAGAGTAGTAAAAGCATTTGAAATTCCACATTCATTTGTGGTAAAACTCTCAATATATGAGAACTAGAAGGGAATTTTTCAGAGTGTGATAAAAAGCATCTATAAAAACCTACAGTAAAGATACTTAGCAGTTAAGTATTGACTGCTTCCCCCCTAAGATGGAAGCAAGGTAAAGCCTCCACTCCTACCATTTCTAGTCATCATTGGACAAAGATGGCATAACCAGTGTAATAAAGCAAGAAAAAGAAATGGAAAGAAGAAAGATCTGAAAAGAAAAAATTAAGCTGTCTTTATTTACAGATGGCATGATTGCTCATGTTGAATGTTGATTACACCACATACTATTAATAGCTTTGTGATCTTGGGCTAATTACTATAACAAGGCTTATTGTCCTCATCTTCACATCAAGTTATGAGGATGTAATGAAACGTTTAGCACAATAGCAGACTCATGCTGGTGGTAATGGTGGTAACTTAATCCAGAACTTTATCCAGAATTTTAACTTCTCTGTGCCTCAATTTCCTCATCTGTTAGGCAGATAATACTATTGGCTACCACGTAAGAGGGCCTCCCAAGTGGTGCTAGTGGTAAAGAATCCATCTGCCAGTGCAGGAGACATAGAGCCCTGGGTTCAATCCCTGGGTCGGGAAGATCCCCTAGAGGAGGGCACGGCAACCCACTCTAGTATTCTTGCCTGGAGCATTGCCACGGGCAGAGGAGCCTGGCAGCCTGCAGAGTCAGTCACGACTGAAGCAACTCAGCATGTATGCACCATGTAAGAATTCTGTGAGGATTATAAGCAAATGTACATATGATGCTTTGAACAACGCCTGACACAAAACAAGCGTCAGTAGTGTTAGCCACTTGTATTATTATCCAATTATGTGTTCTGTGTTTAGAATAATCTTTTATCTTAAAATTATTCTCTGAGAAGCCACCTTAATAGAAAGGCTTTGGGACTCACTCTTCTTGGTAAGAAACAGAGTGGAGCTCCTCTGGAACCTGAAAGTGATTTGTAGTCGAAGCAATTTAATTAGATTCAATAAGCTCTTATTGAAAACCTACTCTATAGCAGTTACTGCTAGGCACATCTCTACATTTTAATCTTTTTTAAGCCTCAAACCTGGTTTTGGGTGGGCACTTTCTTCAGGTCCATTTTTGGGGAGACTGAGACACAGGGTAAATACTTTGCCCAAAGCCCCACTGCTAATAACTGACTGGGTTAAAATAGCATTTCAAGGCCTCCAAGTCCAAGCATTCTCCTCACTTCTTAGTCATGTACAACACAAGTAGCCCCCACTAACCTCACCAGCTTGTGTTTATTCTTTGTGTACAGAAAAAATTAGTCAGTCACGAGCATTTACGCTAAATGTCCAAATTAACACTGGGAATGTGTGTCGAACGAAAGCCAAAATTGTTGGTGGGGGTGGGGAAGGAGGAAGGGAGAAGGCTTCTCTTCAGTTCAAGGGATTTGGAGCCGCACCAGCAAATCTGCCCCCGCTTTCTAGACTCCGTGCTATGAGAAAGAGAGATCAGGACGTATAGCAAATGGCATCACACCAAACTCCATGCCCAATTCTTGTAGGAAAAACACAGAAGGAGCTAAAAATGTAACCTGTGTTGGATCCCTGCACAAAGTGGGCCTTCATTAGTTATTGCTACATGTTGGTCTAGAAGAAATATTTCATTAGCTACACTCTTGCTGTAGATTTTATCTAGTTGCCATAGAAACTTGGGAGAAAAAGCTTGTTTCGAACCCTTGGACTAGGTTTGCTACCCAGTTTTACAGCTCTATTTAAAGAGCCCCCTTGTTATTTTAAACTCTTCCCCTTCTGGTCTCCTATTTTCTTCTCCTATGAGACAGCTGGATGGGACCTGTTCATGACCTTCCAACTGTTACTTGGCATGTTTTGAAGGCACAATTCCTGAGGGGAGATGGCAAGGGCCAATATTGCTTTTCTGTGTTTATCTCTGAGAAGGGCTCCGGTCACAACAGAATTTTTTTAAGCTGACGTTTCACTTCATCAAAAGTAAAAATGAATTGTTCTGTTTCTATTGCCTCTACCGAGGAAGCTTCCCCACATAGCCCAGGTCCTTATAGAAGTAGTGAACCCCACCCAACTCCCTAGACAGCCTCTAAACTGGAAGTGTCTGGTTTCTAGACACCCTGAGTCCTTCTGTTCTCTCACAGGCCCCCTCTTCTTCACTGTTCACCTCTAAACTGGAAGTGTCTGGTTTCTAGACACCCTGAGTCCTTCTGTTCTCTCACAGGCCCCCTCTTCTTCACTGTTCCTAGAGTTTCCAAATACAGTACTAGGGCGTGCTTGTCTGCACCGGAACGAGCACATGTACCTCAGAGCAGGAGTCTAGCTCAGCTCACAGACAGTGGCTCCCAGGATGTGAACTCCTGCCTGTCTCCATCCTGGATGAGCGTTGTCCCTTTCCTCTCCTGTCTGGGGACTCATTTGGCACAAATGAAGATTCTCATCTCATTACAATTGGGTTTGCTCCACAGGAGAGAGGTGAGTGTCAGACGGTGAGTTCTATCTAGGGTGGGAGACAGTCGAGGCCTGGCCCTGCTGTGGTTTGGAGGTAAGGTTGAGGGCCAAATGCTGGGCATTTCTGGAAGTTAGAAAATGTAAGCTGGGAAGGATAGGAAGACTGCTTCCAAGCTTATTTTGATCGTAGATAGAGGTGAGCTTGGGTACATGGCTGAGAATGATATCACATAAATGACATACTACCCCTGCCAAGGCAGAGACAGTCTCCCAGAGAGGAAGTAGAGCTACGGGTCACATCTGTGTCCAGGAGCACGACTGCCACCCCACGGACTTAACCTCTCAAACTGAGGATGAAAATTGGGTATGATGGCCTACTAAGGAAGCTGCCAGGCAACCCCATCTTGCAGGGGTGCACCCGGTTAGGAGGGTGTCTTGTATTAGCCTTCTCTTTCCTGTATTGGCTTTGGGGAGCCTGATTATGGAGCCTGATAGAAAGGCCTAGATGACTCTCACAAGCATAGGGGAAGATAAAGATTCACTACAAACTGTTCTGTTCTTGTGATTACTAACAAACGAGTGAGATAAGCTGGCTTATCAGTGAAACACTCCCTGGAGATGAAAGGGCTTCAAGGTTGCCAAGACAAGTAGTCTTTCCTTGGTAGAAAGTCCAAAGGCGACCACTAGGGCTGGGTGGGTGTTTACACCTGGCTCTAAGCTGACGGTATCCAGGTGAGTCCTGGCTGTGGGCAAGGAGGAGTTCCAGTTGCACCTATGGGATGCTTATAGATACAAATCCCTTGTTTATCTCATTTGCAAATGTCTCTCATGCTTCAGTCAAAGCTGATGCATATAGTAGATAGTAAACAAGTGTTTGTTAAACATATACCTAGTTGTTGTTTTTGCTATAGGTCATAGATTTCTTTTAATAACAGCTTTATTGAGATACACTTCACAAACCACGAAACTCACTGTTTTAAAGTATACAACTCAATGAGTTTTAGTGTATTCACAGAGTTCTACAACTATTACCACTACCTAATTTGAGAACATTTTCCACTACCTCTCTCCAAAACTCTGTATCCATCAACCATTCTTCCCTATCCTCTATCCCTCACCCCCTGGCAACTACTGACTCAGTCTGTGTCTGCAACAACAGTTTTCTGACAATCGCATTCCAGTTTTATGGATTTCTGCTTAAGCACACAAAGCAACATGTCCACCCAGGTCACGCTCTTCAGAAACCATCCCCTGTGTTATCCTGGTTCTAACTAATCCAGCCTCATCCTTTCTATCACTTAAAAGAACAGATGGCTTTAGCCTTCTCCAGGCCAAGGCTGAATCTCTGGATTGCCAAACATGCTGATGAGCACTGAAATTCAGCCCAGAATCACAATGAGAGCAAATGTGAAATACCTGGACATCGCCAAACTAACACAGGCCTTTCCCCATGCTCTAGCACCATTGAGCAGCAACAGAGGCAACCCATTCTGGTGCCGTGACTGTTAGCGGAAATGGGGCATGCTAGATCAGTGATGGGAAGTTGGGCTTAGTCTGAAAAGGCAGCACTGAAGATGGGCAGTGGTGTCAGCCAAGGGACTTCACATGCGGAAGCACCAAGACCTACTTTAGGATGAAGCCTGGAATCTGAAGCCCCGGGATTTGAGGTTACGCTGGCAGAAGCGGGGATAGCCCAAAGAAATGAAGCCCAAGGCAGAGCTGATTTAGGATCCAGGGTGGGCAGCCAACTCCTGAACACAGGAGTCTGTGCAGGCTGAACAAGGTAGTTCTGAGGACTATTGCCAAATAGCTTGTTGCTATCTCAGTCAGATTTCTTAGCCCAGTACAGCAGTTCTTGCCGGAGAGATTTTAAAGGTACCATGGGAACTCTGACACTGGGAACTGAGACTCACTGGCAGATAACAATCTGCAGGAGGTCAGTTCTTCCTTCAACAGCTTAGCCTATTTTGAAAATGAAAGTTGGTGAAGACAATTCTCCAGTTCCGGGAACATCATGGCGGCTTCCCTTAGAAGAGGTGGCAAAGCTCTGTAATGTTTACAGATAACTGTTAACGTGGCTTTCCTAAGCCAGAATGTGAGCTTCTTGCAGAGAGTTGGTGTCATTTTCATTTTTGTATCCCGGTGCCTAGAAGTTCTGGCACATAACAACCACTCAATAAAGACTTATGTAGTGAGTAAGTGAATTACTAGTACCTGTCTCCATAAAATATATGCTCCCATTTTTTTTCCAACTCCTCAAGGAAATAGGAAGGAAATACAAAGGAGCAAAATATTCCACAGAACTCAATGGCAAAAACAGTACCCCTTCTCCAAGACTCACTGCACTGAGGAGGGCAATTATGATAAAATGTAACTGTGTGCTTTTAAATGCGCTACTCTTATCAGGGGGAAAAATGACACTATACATCCAAGAGGAAAATATGTGAACTGAATGGAGATTTAAAAAACAAAACAAAACGCTTGATGTAAGGCCAGGGAAACAAGCTCTTAAAATGCTGGTGCAGAGACAGCGAGTACCACACATGCGTGTCTATCCCCTTCCTCCCGAGCCCATGACAGACACGGCTAATCAAGTTTAGGCTATTCTTTCCCACCAAACTGAGGCTAAACTTCAGAATCCTTGTCAACACTGTATTTCATGTGGTCATTACTGGGTGGTTGGTGTTGATAGACCTAATATAAGCCATTAGTCATAGCTGAGCTGGAGTGTAGGAAGGACAGGGTGGTGAAAGAGTGTGAGGTCATCTAAGGAAGACAAGAAGGGGGACTGGGAGGAGCCCCGACAGATGGCTGAGATCTGTGGTCTGGCTCAAGCCTTCTACGGAGGTTGTGGGGTGCATACAGAAGTCTTGGCCTAATTCAAGGAAGCCCTGGGGCTGGATCTGAGACAAAGACAGAAAATGGCCTAGTTTTCTAAGAGCCCCAAGGGGCTAAGCTAACAAGTCGGGTCACCTGGCAAAGTCTGTTACCCCAAAGCCTGAGTCCAGAAGAGCAGGCAATTCACTGAAAGAGGAAGGAAACAGCGCTAATTCTGTGCCAGGGCCTGGTGCAGAATAACTGAGTCTGCCTGGAAGACATGCCTGAGCTATAAGCTGCTTGAACCCTCAAATCTGCTGCCTGTGCAGAAAATGCTGGTGGTGTACAATTTGATGGAGCCAACTGCTTCTGTCCCCATGTTAGGGGTGACAGGAGGACAAAGAGGGACAGATTTGTTTTGTAAGTAAAGGGAAGGGACTTCCCTGGTGGTCCAGTGGCTGACTCCAACCTTCTAGTTTAGGGGTTCCGGGTTCGATCCTTGATCAGGGAACTAGATCCTGCATGCCTCAGCAAAGACCCGGTGCTGCCAAATAAACAAATATTTTTAAAAATCAATACAATGTTAAATGAAAAAAAAAAAAGTGAAGGGAAACTGGTAAAGGAAAAATTTCTCTTCTCTTGTCTTCCCAGAAGAGGACAACAGAAAATGACCTGAGTATAGCTTTTTGCTTGTCAGTAGCTCCTTTGTAAACCTGAAATGTCTGCATCTATCTTCAGCCAAGCTCTGTAAGGGCATGGGATTTCAGTTTCTCTTTTGAGGTGGAGGAATGGGAACCCAGACAGACTGCATGATAAGTTCTCTGACACACAGGAGACAGCTGGGATCAGCCTTCACGCTCTTCTTGTTCAAGACTTGTCTGGGCTGACAGTGGAAACCATGATGCCCTCATCAAAACAGCCCTGAAGAGAAGTGGTCAGGAACCGCTATGAACTGAATTTGAGTTTTTCCATGGCATTTTTCCTCTGAGAAGCTAGAAGTATTTTCCTGCTTTACATTGAAGGGACTCAATAAACATATCTTTATGTCAATAACATCTTTCTAATATTTGACTACAGATCAGAAGAGCCAGTGATGAACTGGCCCACCCATTCTCAGAGGCAGTGTGGAAAAAGAAAAGTTAGGAAGACTTCAATTTCAGCTTTAGCACTTACTAGCTGTGCAGCCTTGAGTAGTTACATTCACTCTCTGAATAACTGTAAATTTAGGGTACAACTCAATCCTAAAGGAAATCAACCCTCGACATTCACTGGAAGGACTGATGCTGAAGCTGAAACTCATCTGCAAAGACCCTGATGCTGGTAGACTGAGGGCAGGAAGAGAAGGGGGAGGCAGAGGATGAAATTGTTAGTTAGCATCACTGACTCAATGGACATGAATTTGAGCAAACCCTGGGAAATAGTGAAGGACAGGGCAGCCTGGTGTGCTGCAGTCCTTGAGGTCACAGAGTCAGACATGACTCAGTGACTGAATAACAACAACATTTACTTCTTAAGGGCTGTCCTGAGGATTCACAGGGTATATGAATAACTTGACACATAATACATGATCAGTAAAGCTAAGTCCATCCCTCCTAGGTCAAGACAGAGGCTGGTGGTTTTGTTCTTATAAAGTGGGTAACATGGAAGAAGTCGCTTAGAGACAATTCTGGACTCCTGGACGTCTGGACATCCAGGCCAAAGCCCCTTCCTCTTCTCCATCTCTCGGCTGTCTCACCGGCCTGCAGGCTCAGGCTAGGGGTAAAGAGGGTGGCAGGGAGAAGGCCGAGTGGACTGGCTCCCAGGGCCCTGGTTCCTAAACAGAAGCATGCAGCTGCACCTGCCCTCAGGGCTGCATTTGAGTTCATTTCAAACCATGGACCATTTGGAGAGAATTCTCATCACCCTTTTTTGGGAGGTGACAGAAGCATGACAGTCTGAAGGAGAGGTGGGAATTAAGGAGAGACAGAGCAGGGAGCCATCGCACAGCAAGGACCCGGGTCACTGGGGAATGCTCCCCAAGGGCACTGAAGCTGGTAGCTCAATGAATCCGCTTCTTGGCTCAGAACGTGCACGTCTGTGTCTCAGCCTCCTCCTGCCCTCAGGAGCCCGGGTGCTTCCTCCCCTGGGCTCAGCCTCTGCCAGCTCCCTCAGCCAAGCCCACGGCTTGCCAGGAGGTCAGGGCCAAAACACAATTGCAACAACTGTAGTGAAGGCTGAGCAAACAGCCCCGAAACGATGATGAAAAGCTGAACCAGGGGAGCAGGCAGGCTGTTCGGGAAAGACACTAGAATGATAAATCATGGCCACCAGGCCCTGAGTTCTCTCCAGACCACGAGCTTTGCCGGCAGCGGGGGCACAAGGGTCCCGGCTGTTCCTCCTGAGCACACTCTGGAAACGCAGCACCGTTTCTTTTCAAGTAAAATGTTCACAAGATGGCTGTCAAGACCAGGATGAAAGCCATTAGAGGAAAGTGTGAATGCAGAACCCTGGGGACTTACGAGAAGGCAGGCAAAGCCTGGAATATTTTAGAAACCAATCTTTTTCCCAACCACCCCTGGCATGGTCCTGCCCTCAGCTGAGGCCCCAGCACAGCCTGGGTGCTTCACTGGGGAGGGACTTGAAGCCCCACAAGGCAGCTGCCCTGGAAGCACCTGGAAGACAGAACTATCGTGCCAACAGGAGGAGGTTACCCTGCAGAGTCTGGCAGAAGGAATGAGCAAAAGTCACACAGGGGGACACCCTGGGGAAGGGAAGGTTGACCTGCAACCTATACAAGGGGCATCAGGACAGCATGAAGACTCCAAAGCCATCTCCTTCCTCCTTGCTGGCCATCTGGTCCCTGGCCACTGGGGCCCACTTGTACCTTCAGAAAAATAAGACTGCAGGCTTTTGAAAAGCATCAGTGTCTCCAGCTAAGGCCAGCCTGCTATTTCTTTCTCCAAAATGTTTTCCCAGTTCTTCTTCCCCCCACCCCCGCTTAATTCCTGTATCACCCTAACCCAGGCCGTGTCATCTCATTCTTGGAAAACTGCAATGGCTACAATGCAGCCTTCTCAGCCCAGCTCTCAGCTCTTCCTTGCCATGGCCATAAGATTTTCTTATTTTAGGACTTTCTTCTTTAATGACTTAAAAAAAAATCATGAAATTCCCTTATTCCTAGTTTTACACTGTTATTCTATCACTCAGTGTCTGGAGCCCAGACCCCTCCCCCTAGCCTTCCAGATCCTCATAACCCAGCTCTAGCTTCTCCAGCTCGTGGAGAATCTGGACTTTCTGCTCCAGTTAAGCCGCCACCTCCCTGTTCCCTGTTCAGGCCAGGCTCATCCCTACCTCTAGTTCTTATTCTTCCTTTCCACACCCTCCTCACCCTCTCCACCTAATCAAACTCTCCCCCTCCTTCCAGCCCAGCTGCAGTTCCCTACACTCCTTGCCTTTCAGGACTTCCTCGGCCTCTGTGCTCTCTTCTTTCTTCCAAGTTTCAGCTGAAATCAGCAACTCGACATGGCTCCTGATGAGTTTCTGATTGTCTCATTTGTCTAGCTTGTCTGCAAGGGATCTGGGAGCAGGACCACTGCTCATATCCTTCAGTGACCTCAGGAGAACCAGGACAGAGCATGGTGTTCACACATAGAAGGGTCCCAATTCAAACTGGCTGGCTCTACAAAGTAGGGTGACCTTGAATTATAGTGAGGCCATTCATTCGACAAATGGCCACTGAATACCTACTATGTTTCATGACCGCCATGTCATGATAACTGGAGACTACAGTGTAATAAAGACAGGGAATTAATAGATGACAGGGAAGCATAGTTAAAGGCACAGTTACCACACAGGCTGGCACGATGATGCTCTGACAGAGAACAAAGAGTATGCTACAGGGGTGCAGAATGAGGGCAGAGACCATGGAATGCTCCCCAGGGTTGGTGTTTCTTAAAGTAAGACCTTGAGTTAGCTGGTTATGGGTGCTAGGGAGAATGAGAGAAGAATATTTTAAAAGAACTGAAAGGTTTAACATAGACCGATTTTTTTTAGAAAAGGGTTTTCTCTATTTACTTGAACAGCCTCTATGCCATCACTAGCGATTAAATGATAATATAATTATCTGTCTGTAACTATTGATCTATCCATCCATCTATATATTCTTACCCAGAGCACACAATCCTGTGTGCTTTCCAGATATGGTCTGGGGAGGAGCAAGTGCATTTATATTTCATAGCATCTCTGTCTTTTCATTCTTAGCTGCCTGAGATGTTTTGGATAGTATTTCTTACAAATGGAGGGTGGGGAGGAAGGCGGACGGGAGAGGGAAGGATCCTTCTCTCTTACATAACACTCCGGCCCACTGGTTCCCCACAGTTTATTGCTATTCATAGCATTCCTTTTTCATCCAAAATGTAGGAATAATCTGTGAAGCTATTATGGATAAAATGAAGAGACTGCTATGTACATATCTGCATTCTCTTTCTGTTGCTGAGAGTCAAAGGGTGAGGGTCCATCCCAGCTAGATCTTCACGTGTTCAGACTAGCAGGGTAGTTCCTTGATCAGGAAAAGGTGAGATTTACACATTGCCAATTTCTCAGAACAGGGTCCCAGCCTGGATGTACTGGCATTTGATTATGCTACTTCTGGATTATTTATTTAATATTGTTTCATTAAATTTTCAAAGAGCACAAGTGGTTCTACAAAGAAACCACAGAGTGCCAGGGTATGAAAATGGATGGTTATATTCAACTAATACTTTTGATCCTGAAAGAAATCAAGTAGGATGTTTGTGTGCTTATGTGGGAAAATAGGCACTATTTTGTGACAGAAGATCCTTCCAGTCATGCTGAGACCCTTCTTTCTGTGGACCTGTGAACACAGCGCGTGGTGCTGCCTAGAACATTTATCTCTACCCAATCTGTCCAAGCACCACAGCCTTCTACTGCCTTGCAGAGCGATGGCTGGACCTCAGCCTCTCATGCTAAGTATTCAGGGCACAGACATCAAACTCCTCTTTGTCTTCCACGGAATGGCAAAAGGCTGGGAAACACAGTCAGGGCCCCACACCTCTATTGACTGGTTTGGAAACAGGAAGGCCCTGGCTGAGATATTCAACCACATTAAATGGCCGGCATTATCCGGAGCCTTGAACATGGGTTCATTGTCTGGCTGGTCTTTGCCGCTGAGCGCGCAGAGAAGGCCGTGCGTAATTAGGGGCTGCCTGGTGAAAAGGGCTCTGCTCACACCACATGCCCAGTTTTTGTCCTCGGAGGAGGGTGCCAATCTGAGAAAGGGTGAGCCCCAAGGGAGAGACAGTATAAAGGATTTTGAGGCAGGGCGGCTATCTTGTTACAGTGACTTTGAGTTATGGAGGAGATTCCCGGTCAGAATTTAGATTTAGGGCAGGACACCTGCCAGTGAGAGAACCTAACAGAACTTTGCTGTTGACAACTGTGTACGGTGAGCGGTGGGCTCTTGTGCTGGGGAACTGTGATGTGTTTTTCTAGTAAATTCTTCCCAGTCTGATGTGAATCGTTTCCAGGTACTTAGATGACTCAATGACTTAACATTTCATTTTCAAGCATGCTCTGCACAGGAAACAAGGCTGACATTATTAGGATTTTTAGACTTTAGATGGGTCTCAGCCAATCAGGTTGGCTTCAGACCCTGAGGAGGCCTTGTAGAAATATTTCCTATGAACATTTATACACAACCCACATTATTCTCTAGAAAAGCAGAATCAGTCTTTTCAATGACATGAAAAAGCTTTGAAATGAGGAGAACGTGGAGGTTCTCAGCACTCCTGAGACATAAATTCAATCTCTCTGAGTAGAGGGTCTCACACCCAAATCGCCAGCTTTCATTTGCTAGACCACAAGCCTCCTTTAATTCCCTGACCCTTTAGCTTGTAGTTTTTTTTAAATAGCTAAAGACATTCTCATTCATGAGGTTCCCAATAATTTGAACAAGCTAACAAGCTTTCCTTCCCCGTCCTGTGCTCCTAGCGCGGTTGTGGTTTCCAGGCTGACTCTGGTACCCGTCTCGGCAGTTCTGCTTCCCCCGCCCCACGGTCTGGCTGTGGAGATGCAGGCTCAGAGCAGTAGCCAAGCTTGGCTGTGCTGAAACCAGCCGTTGTGATTTAACCATGAACAAACTTGGGAACTTAGCCTTTGAAGGGAACCCGAAAGTTATTTGGCTCAGTGTCCTTCCCCAAGTTATCCCTCTCTAGTTGAAATCCTCACTACTTTGTAAAACGGTTTCTGTATCAGCTGACATTGCTAATTGCAATCAAGTTCTCTTTCCCAACACCCCACCCCAGTGATTCTACTCAGTCATTCCATTTCCTGGCTATAACCCTGGTACAGCCCTCTCCAGAATGATCGTAGCTAGTTTCTTATAGATCATTTTTCTCTACTAAGTCTTGAAGGCAGGAGCCCTGTCTTATTCATCTTTGCACCCTTACTGAATAAGAGCTGAAGAGAAATGGGCAATTCTTTCACTTCAGCACTAATTCATCTCACCCTATCCGTCAACCAAACCAAACTATTTAACTATTCCATGGTTCAAGCCACATTTCTCCAACTTGCTTGAAAAGGTTTCATGAAAGAAACCATCAAATAGCCTTCTGAAATCCAAACATATTCCCCTGATCTTTAGGTTTAACATTTCACTTAAAAAAAGTGGAAATGAACTTTATTTGTTATTTCTTTTTATGGAATCCATCTTAAAACCTGGTAACAATGTCTCCCTTTTCTCTATTTTAACAAACTATTTGTTAGATAACCCATTCTAGAAATTTGCTGGTGGCTAACGTTGAGATTACCAGCCTGTAGTTTGCAGAGTCCACCTCTGAAATTTGGGGTACCAATCTCCCCCTCTGACTTGTGGCTAGTCATTTCTTCGTAACTTGTGCAGAAACTATTAAAAAGTTGTTCCTCAATCTTACCTGCAATTATTTTGGGTCCCTGGAAAGTAATTTATCTGGCCTTGGAGACCTGTGCTGCAGTGCTAAGTCACTTCAGTTGTGTCCAACTCTGTGTGACGCCATGGACTGTATTCTGCCAGACTCCTCTGTTCATGGGGATTCTCCAGGCAAGAATATTGGAATGGGTTGTTGTCTCTTTCTCCAGGGGATCTTCCTGATCCAGGGATCAAACCCATGTCTCTTAAGTCTCCTGCATTGGCAGACAGGTTCTTTACCACTAGTGCCACCTGGGAAGCCCTTGGAAGCCTGAATGCTTTCAAATGCCCAGCTTCTCTCAATATCTTTGTCCTCAATTTGGGCTTTACTTCACCTTTCCAGGCTGCATGCTCACTAATGAAGGAAGACAAAAATCCAGTGTAACTCTGGAAGCTGAAGTGTGCTGAGCGTCTGGAGCATTCCTGCCAGCTATTGGCAGAGATGGATTTACTATGAAGTTCATGAAGCTTAATCTTCAGAATCTCTTACAAATTTTGTATTCTTTTTTCTTAAAACTGTACTGCCAAACCATGTACACTTCAAAGCACAGACCTATGGATCTGCCTTGGGTCTTGTGTAAGGTCACAAAATTTGCTTCTACTGGAAGTGTTCTTATGGGTATTGCCAATAGCTGGTCTATCAAAACAAGAATAGAAAATATAGGGGTGTTTTATGGGCTAACCAGGAAGCTTAAAATACTCAGCACTGATACTACCATTTCACCAAGACTTTAGGAAATTCACTTAACCTTATTGTTGTTTCATTTCCTTACCCACAACATGGGAAAGATAATCCTTCTTTCTGTCTTAGTTGACACTCATTCAATGTTGACCCACTGCAGCTATATCCCACTTTACAGTAATTTGATAAATATAAAGAAATGTTTGTTGACACCATACATATTAAACAGAAAAATTAATAACCTTGGCATAATAAGCCAGGTTAATTCTACAGGGGAATTGATTTAATTAGTGAGTGCTGAATTAAAAAAATATATATATGATTTGCAGTAGGGAGAACTGACTTATGAACACAAGCCAAGAAACTGTGGAAGGCTGAGTGTGGCCCTGGACCTTCTTGAGTTCCAGTTCCTGTGTCTGGAAAACGGAGATGACAACACTTCCTCAAAAGATGTTGTGGCAATTGAAACCAGGTAGTGCAGTGGTAAAGAATCTACCTGCCAATGCCGGAGATGCAAGAGATGTGGGTTCAATCCCTAGGTTGGCAAGATCCCTTGGAGGAGGGCATGGTAACCCACTCCAGTATTCTTGCCTGGAAGATTTCATGGACAGAGGAGCCTGGCGGATACAGTCCATGGGGTCACAAAGAGTCAGACACTCACTGAGTGACTAAGCCTGTAATACTAAAATGCTCTATAAACTGTGGAAGTGATTTATAGATTTCTGGTGTTATTATTGCCTTCAATCATAAAAGTTATGTTGATTTTAAAAATCCAACCTACACAAAATTTCCTGAAGTACAGACTCTGTATACCATTGGCAATCATGGAGCGCATGAGTTAAAACTTTGGTGAACAACAATGCAAATATCAAATGCTATACAGATAACCAGCAGTTTGAAAATCAATAAAGTATCTTACCTCAAAGAACACATCTCTTCGATCCAGACCCCACTCTTTTCATCCAGCACAGCAGAAAAGCTAGCGATGTTGAGATTCATACTGGGAGTACAGGATCAGTAAACTTATTATCCAACCTTATTATGGAATAAACATTCCTTCAGTTCCTTCTTTACTGTGTCCCACACTCTGGGATATTTTGTTGATACTCCCCAGCCCAGGGAAACATTTCTCCAGAGTTTCAAAGTGCTTGAACCTGAGTATTATCTTCTTTTGTTCACTCACAATATCACAAGTTCCTGACTTGAGACTGTCCCTTCATTCAGAGAAACAACCTTGGACAATAGCTTCAGGTTGCCCTTGAGATGCTTAAGTGCCTTCTTGGCAGGAGAAATTTTACAACGGTTTCCTTTCAAAGGTTGCCAGAAGATTCAAGAAGGACTTCAGGCTCTTTGACATTTTTGAGCACCTTGCTTGCAGGATTAATCTGTTGAGTTGGAGGGCTATTTCTTGACTTTGCTTAGCTCAGTTTAACAGCAATTTAAACATAGATTCCACTACTCACAATCTGTTGTTTTACAAGGAAGACCTCATTTCACAAAGTTCCACGCAGAGTGGAGCTTCTGGGTTCCATAGAGACAATTGCGTTCATTATCGCCAGCCCTGACTTTCATTTCAGTGAGGAATCCTGTTTCAGTTCATTATCTGCGTTCCGGCTTCATCAGTCTCCACTAGGAAGCACCTTGCTTTCTGCCAAGAGACACTGAGGTGGGTGGCCCAATTCCCTGACACAGGTGCAAGCTGCCAGCACCCTGCCCCCACCAAGCACCGCCCCCTCCACCTGCAGGCTGGAAACCCACTTTCCCTCATTAGGAAGAATGTTGTTTCTGAAATCACCTTTTAACATGCAGAGTCTAGAAAGCATGCTCTCTCCATCCCTCCCTGTACCCCTTTCATTCCTGCCACTGGGGGCTAGCCCCCAACTCTCTTATCACCTCAAATAGAGCACTGATCTCCAAAAGGATCCAGACTGGGTATTCAACCCACCTTTCTCAGCATCTTCCCCTTATTGTTGAAGCCATAGCATTCAAAGGGAAAAAAAGGAGAAGGAAATAAACCAAGGCCAATTTTGGACAGAAAGGGGAAGAGTGAGACAGACGAAGTAAAAAATAAAGATGTAGGATGAGCCTTAGATTATAGGGGCACCTGACATTGAATCAAGAATCCTTCAAAGGTCCACCGAGACCCCATGGTATCTCTGAATTTTGTTTAAAAACCAATAATGCGAAACTAAAATATGTTTGTGAACTGGTGAGGGTTTCTCCCCACTTCACCCATGTCATTTCTTTCCCTTCTCTGAATTTAGTAAAACAAATGAAGAAATAGACCCTGAGTAGCATGACATGTCAAAACTTTGTCCAGAGACCATGCACAGAACATTCCACTCAGAAGACTTTAAGGCCTCCTTAGCCCTGCTCAGCCAGAGAAGGTGATGGCACCCCACTCCAGTACTCTTGCCTGGAAAATCCCATGGACAGAGGAGCCTGGTAGGCTGCAGTCCATGGGGTCGCGAAGAGTTGGATATGACTGAGTGTCTTCCCTTTCACTTTTCACTTTCATGCATTGGAGAAGGAAATGGCAACCTACTCCAGTGTTCTTGCCTGGAGAATCCCAGGGACGGGGGAGCCTGGTGGGCTGCCGTCTATCGAGTCGCACAGAGTCGGACACAACTGAATTGACTTAACAGCAGCAGCAGCAGCCCTGCTCACAGGGGCTTCATGCAGCCTCTTACAGGATGGCGTCTTTCTCCTCAGATCTACTATCTTCATACACACCAGCTCCAGCTGTGCTTTCATTTTCAAGAGCCAGCACCTGCTTCTCACTTCTCAGGTCTGCACTCACACAGCTGGAAGTGATGGGGGCTTTTCTGTCCTGACGAGGGAGGAGGGCAGGACCGACCTTGATCACAGGTGGGAACTCCTCCAGCTCCTTGTCCATCCCTTCCTGATGAGGACAACTCTGAAGGCTGACCTCCTCTGTCTCTAAGAGCAACTCCATGGGACTTCGCCTGATGCTTTCCTAGACCTCCCTTCCTGATCCTACCTCCCCACCAATTTTTCCTGGAAATGCTTTCTAGTACGTCACTTTCACATGACCCCTTATCTTAGCAGCAGCCTCTGAGGAGCCCCACCAAGAGGATGCAGAGAGGGGAGAGAGAGAGAAAAAACAAACAAGTCTCCAACAGGTGGGAGTCAGAGATGTGGAGGGAGATGAGAGAAGGGCTTGACAGAATGGGCTAGATAGTTTTTAGACTGAAACCAAAGAAAAACTGTGTACCCTCTTCTCGATCCCATATGTCTCATATGTGTACGTGTGGTGTAAGATTTTCCTTTTCCTTTTCTCTCTCTGGCAAACAACTGTATTGCATACCTTCAGAGATAATAGGCGTAACTAAAGAGTTTTGTGTTATTTCATCCTAAATTCTATTTTCTTTATACATTCTTAATTTGAGGAACAACAAAATAGCTTTGACAGGAAATAAATGAAAACTGAAAACACAGTTTAAAGAAAAGACATTATGAGCCTCTAGCAAAGTATTAATAACTCTAAGATATGACAGGAAGAAGTGATGGGGATAGAGTGTCATCTCCTCTCTGGATTTACAGAGACATCCATTTGATCCTCTTGCCCCTGAACTGTGAGGGCCCCGGCTTGGCAGTGGGTTTGAGAATCTTGGCTGAGACTCTTAACCTCCCAGTCTCTTTTCTCTATCGGTAATATGAATGACAGGAATGAAAACAGGATTCATTTCATCATGCTTACAGGGTATCAGAGCTTAAATGTATTAATGTATTCCACTCATACAACAACAACCCTTTGAGCAGCTACTGCTTTCTTCATTTCCCAGATGAGGAAACTGAGGCACAAAGAAGTAATATGACAAAAATCTGCACAGGTACACAGAAAAGATACTGTCGCTAATCATCAGGAAAATGCTAATCACAACCACGACAAGCGATTACCTCACACCTGTCAGAATGGCTATCACCACAAAGACAAGAGGTAACAGCGCCGGCAAGGATGTGGAGGAAAGGGAACTCTTGTGCACTGGTGGTGGGAATGTAAACTGGCACTGCCACTATGGAAAACAGTATGGAGGTTCCTCAAAAAATTAAAAATTGAACCACCATATGATCCAGCAACTCTACTTCTGGGTACTTACTGAAGAGAATGAAAACATCAACTCAAAAATCTATACATACCCTCATGTTCAATGAAGCATTGTTTACAATAGCCAGGATGTGGGAACAACCTCAGTGTCCAGTGATGGATGAGAGGATAAGTACAATGTGATACACACACAATGGCGTATTCTTCAGTCATAAAAAGAACGAAATCTTGCCATTTGCAACAACATGGATGAGCTTTGGAGGCAGTATGCTATGTTAAAGAATTCAGACAGAGAAACATAAATACCATATGATCTGCAAGAAAAAAAGAAGCTCACAGATACAGAGACTACACGGATGGTTGCCAGAAGCACAGGGTGGGTGTTGGGGAAATATCCATGATGGGAGTCAAAAGGTACAAATTTACAGTTAAATAATAAATGCTTCATGGGGATGTGATATACAGCATGGAGACCATAGTTAATAATACTGTATTGCATATCTGCAAGTTGCTAAGAGAATAGATCTTACAGGTTCTCAAAACAAGAAAAAAAAGTTTTGTAACTAAGTATGGTGATTAGTGGGCTTCCCGGGTGGCTCAGACAGTAAAGAATCCACATGCAATGTGGAAGACCTGGGTTCACCCCTGGGTTGGGAAGATTCCCCTGGAGGAGGGCATGGCAACCCACTCCAGTGTTCTTGCCTGGAGAATCTCATGGACAGAGGAGCCTGGCGGGCTGCAGCCCCTGGGGTCCCAAAGTGTCAGATATGACTGAGTGACTAGGCACAGCACAGCAGCATAGTGATAAGACTGACCCATGATGGTGGTCATTTCGCAATATGTACAAAGAGCAAATCATGTTGTACACCCGAAACTAATATACTATGCCATGCTAAGTCACTTCAGTCGTGTCCGACTCTGTGCGACCCCATAGACAGCAGCCCACCAGGCTCCCCTGGCCCTGGGATTCTCCAGGCAAGAACACCGGAGTGGGTTGCCATTTCCTCTCCAATGTATGAAAGAGAAAAGTGAAAGTGAAGTTGCTCAGTCATGTCCGACCCTCAGCGACCCCGTGGACTGCAGCCTATCAGGCTCCTCTGTCCATGGGATTTTCCAGGCAAGAGTACTGGAGTGGGGTGCCATTGCCTTCTCCAACTAATATACTACTCTATGTCAATTATTCCTCAGTAAAAAAGTAAAACAAAATGAGACAAAACAAAATCTTCTTTTCCTACTTCTCATAGTTGTCATGAGGATCAAATAAAATAATGGATATGAAGACAATTTTAATGCACCACATGAGGTATCAATTCAGTTCAGTCGCTCAGTCATGTCTGACTCTTTGCGACCCCATGGACTACAGCACACCAGGATTCCCTGTCCATCACCAACTCCCAGAGCTTGCTCAAACTCATGTGCATTGAATCAGTGACACCAACCAACCATCTCATCCTCTGTCGTCCCCTTCTCCTCCCGCCATCAATCTTTCCCAGAATCAGGGTCTTTTCAAATGAGTCAGTTCTTTACATCAGGTGGCCAAAGTTTTGGAGTTTCAGCTTCAGCATCGGTCCTTCCAATGAATAGTCAGGACTGATTTCCTTTAGGAGGGACTGGTTGGATCTCCTTACTATCCAAGGGACTCTTAAGAGTTTTCTCCAAACAGTCAAAAGCATCAATTCTTTGGCACTCAGCTTTCTTTATGGTCCAACTCTCACATCCATACGTGACTACTGGAAAACCATAGCTTTGACTAGATGGAGCCTTGTTGGCAAAGTAATGCCTCTGCTTTTTAATAGACTATCTAAGTTGGTCATAGCTTTTCTTAAAAGGAGCAAGTGTCTTTTAATTTCATGGCTGCAGTCACCATCTGCAATAATTTTGGAGCCCAAGAAAATAAAGTCTGTCACTGTTTCCATTGTTCCCCCATCTATTTGCCATGAGGTGATGGGACTGGATACCACGATCATAGTTTTCTGAATGTTGA
This sequence comes from Aepyceros melampus, assembly GCA_006408695.1. NCBI lineage: Eukaryota > Metazoa > Chordata > Mammalia > Artiodactyla > Bovidae > Aepyceros > Aepyceros melampus. Next base: position 176,876 of record SJXQ01006653.1, on the reverse strand, counting down.
GTTTTAAGCCAACTTTTTCACTATCCTCTTTTACTTTCATCAAGAAGCTCTTTGGTTCTTTGCTTTCTGCCAAAAGGGTTGTGTCATCTGCATATCTGAGGTTATTAATATTTCTCCCAGCAATCTTGATTCCAGCTTGTTCTTCATCCAGTCTGGCATTTTGCATGATGTACTCTGCATAAAATTTAAATAGGCAGGGTAACAGTATACAGCCTTGACATACTCCTTTCCCAATTTGGAACCAGTCTGTTGTTCTATGTTCAGTTCTAACTGTTGCTTCTTGACCTACATACAGATTTCTCAGGAGGCAGGTCAGGTGGTCTTGTATTCCTATCTCTTTCAGAATTTTCCACAGTTTACTGTGATCCACACAGTCAAAGGCTTTGGCATAGTCAAGAAAGCAGAAATAGATGTTTTTCTGGAACTCTCTTGCTTTTTCCATGATCCAGCGGATGTTGGCAATTTGATCTCTGGTTCCTCTGCCTTTTCTAAAACTAGCTTGAACATCAGGGAGTTCACGGTTCACATATTGCTGAAGTCTGGCTTGGAGAATTTTGAGCATTACTTTACTAGCATGTGAGATGAGTGCAATTGTGCGGTAGTTTGAACATTCTTTGGCATTGCCTTTCTTTGGAATTGGGATGAAAACTGACCTTTTCCAGTCCTGTGGCCACTGCTGAGTTTTCCAAATTTGCTGGCAATTGAGTGCAGCACTTTCACAGCATCATCTTTCAGGATTTGAAACAGCTCAACGGGAATTCCATCACCTCCACTAGCTTTGTTCGTAGTGATGCTTTCTAAGGCCCACTTGACTTCACATTCCAAGATGTCTGGCTCTAGATTAGTCAACACATCATCATGATTATCTGGGTCATGAAGATCTTTTTTGTACAGTTCTTCCGTGTATTCTTGCCACCTCTTCTTAATATCTTCTGCTTCTGTTAGGTCCAGACCATTTCTGTCCTTTATCGAGCCCATCCTTGCATGAAATGTTCTCTTGGTATCTCTAATTTTCTTGAAGAGATCTCTAGTCTTTCCCATTCTGTTCTTTTCCTCTATTTCTTTGCATTGATTGCTGAAGAAGGCTTTCTTATCTCTTCTTGCTATTCTTTGGAACTCTGCATTCAGATGCTTATATCTTTCCTTTTCTCCTTTGCTTTTTGCTTCTCTTCTTTTCACAGCTATTTGTAAGGCCTCCCCAGACAGCCATTTTGCCTTTTTGCATTTCTTTTCCATGGGGATGGTCTTGATCCCTATCTCCTGTACAATGTCACGAACCTCATTCCATAGTTCATCAGGCACTCTATCTATCAGATCTAGACCCTTACATCTATTTCTTACTTCCACTGTATAATCATAAGGGATTTGATTTAGGTCATACCTGAATGGTCTAGTGGTGTTGCCCACTTTCTTCAATTGAAGTCTGAATTTGGCAATCAGGAGTTCATGATCTGAGCCACAGTCAGCTCCCGGTCTTGTCTTTGTTGACTGTATAGAGCTTCTCCATCTTTGGCTGTAAACAATATAATCAATCTGATTTCAGTGTTGACCATCTGGTGATGTTCATGTGTAGCCACACAAAAACTTTGGTATATTCAATAAAGCAGAAGTAGATGTTTTTCTGAAACTCTTGCTTTTTCGATGACCCAAAGGATGTTGGCAATTTAATCTCTGATTCCTCTGCCTTTTCTAAATCCAGCTTGAACATCTGGAAGTTCACGGTCACATACTGTTGAAGCCTGGGTTGGAGAATTTTGAGCATTACTTTGCTAGCGTGTGAGATGAGTGCAATTGTGCGGTAGTTTGTACACTCTTTGGCGTTACCTTTCTTTGGGATTGGAATGAAAACTGATCTTTTACAGTATTAGCATTATTGATGTAGTTATTATTGACCACATTAATAGTTGTCACCAGAGCTACCAACCTACCCATGTTATAAATAACTTTTCTCTACAGGCTTTACAAAGCCACAAGGCTACATTCCTGGACAGGGTGCAGTGGGGCACTGTCTACCTGTAGAAGGTATTTATTTGAGGTTTGCAAGGTTTTCCCTGTCTGCAGTGGGGGCCTCAATTACACCTAATGGTCTTTCTCTATTCCAGTGCCTAGTCATGTCTGGAGGACTGCCAATGAAGCTCCTAAGGGGGCCAAGGAGAGGAACTGCAGAGATATCTTCAGCCCTGCCGTTAACCTCTGTCATGGATTGAACTGCACACACCAAAAGATGTTGAAGTCCTAATCCCCAGTACCTGTGAACGTGATCTTATTTGGAAATGGGGTCTCTGTAGAAAGATCAAAATACGACGAGGTTATCAGAGTGGGGTCCAATCCAATATGACTGGAGTCCTTTAAAAAGGGAAGACAGATACAGACACATACAGAAGGCAGATGATGCAAAGACCCAGGGAGAATGTCACATACAAACCAGGGATACTCGAGGCTACCAGAAACTAGGAGAACGGCATGGAACAGATCCTTGCCTCATGGCCCTCAGAAGGAAATCTACACAACCAACTCCTTGATCTCAGATTTCTAGCCTCCAAAACTGAGACAACAAATTTCTATTGTTTAAGCCACCTAGTTTGTGGTACTTGGTTACTAATACAGCCTCCTTTGTTACTTTCTTATGGTACTTTGTTACTAATACAGTTAATATGACCTTTCATTGATAAGCTGCCTCTGCTCCCAGCCTCTGATGGAGAAAACAGGATACCCTTGTAACCTGCCCCTCTTGGATCAAAGCTAGGGGAAGAATGTGGGAAAGAGTTCTGAGCGAAGGGCAACCAGACCCAAGACTTATCAGGATGCAGGACTGCTGCAGTCTGTTTCAGAGAGAGGACTCAGCACCTGCCCAACCTCTCTCCAGTGACAGGAAGCTGTAGTGAGTTGTGGGTGCTAAAGTTGGAAGCCCACGTAGACCCTGGACTATGGCTGCCATTCTGGGTGGTATATGAGATGAATAAGGAGAGGAATGAGTTTGGGCAAACTCCAGGAGATAGTGAAGGACAGGAAAGCGTGGTGTGCTGCCATCCATGGGGTTGCAAAGAGTCTGACATGACTGAGCAACTGAAAAATAACAATGAGGAGGGGAAGCTGGCCAAGAAGGAGTTAAGAGAATGGAGAGACGAGAAGCAAATGAGAGAGCCTGAAAGACAGACAGGCGCAGAGAGAAAGAGAGACTGGCAGGGCCCAATGCTGTCTTGTTCCTGCCCTTCCTGAGCCAGAAATTGTTGTGGTCCCTCGTGCACGTGTGTATGCATGCTAAGTTGATTTAGTTGTGACCCCATGGGCTGTAGCCCATCAGGCTCCTCTGTCCATGAGGATCCTCTCCAGGCAAGAATACTGGAGTGGGATGCCATTTCCTCCACCAGGGAATCTTCCAAACACAGGGACTGAATTTGTGTCTCCTGTGGCTCCTGCATTGCAGGCAGGTTCTTGCTGAGCCACCAGAGAAGCCCTCCCTCATGCATATTCTTTAATAAATACCCACGCTTTCCCTCTGGTAACTTGATTGTTCTCCTTCTTGCACCTAAAGTGGCCTGAGTATGGCAGCTCAGAATAGAAACATCAGCTGGAGAAGAATGCTACTAAGGAGACGGTGACATGGGTATTTTATTTAGTCCAGCTCCCCATGTTCTGTGCTAATATGAGAAATAGCAGAGTAAGCAAATTAGAAACTAAAAAAAGGAAGTAATAGTGAGGTAATACACAGCATGGTGATTATAGTCAATAATATTGTATTGCATGTTTGAAGCTTGCTAAGAGTAATCTTCAAAGTTCTCACCACAAGAAAAAATGTTTTGTAACTTTGTACAGTGACAGATGGTAACTGACTCACTGTGATGATTACTGCACAGTGTATACAAATATTGATTTGTTAGCTTGTACACCTGAAACTGGAGAAGGAAATGGCAATCCTTCTTGCCTGGGAAATCCCATGCATAGCAGAGCCTGGCAGACTACAGTTCATGGGGTCACAAAGAGTTGGACACGACTGAGCAACTGAGCTTGCACACACATCTGAAATTAATATAATGTTATATGTCAATTATACCTCAATAAAAATATATTTTTTGACAGTGAAAGTCGCTCAGTTGTGTGTGACTCTTTGCCACCCCATGGACTGTATAGTCCATGGACTTCTCTAGGCCAGAATACTGGAGTGGGTAGCCTTTCTCTTCTCCAGAGGATCTTCCCAACCCAGGGATCAAACCCAGGTCTCCTGCATGGCAGGCGGATTCTTTATCAGCTGAGCCATAAGGGAAGCCCTAGAATACTGGAGTGGGTAGCCTATCCCTTCTCCAGAAGATCTTCCTGACCTAGTAATTGAACTGAGGTCTCCTGCATTGCAGGTGGATTCTTTACCAACTGAATTATCAGGGAAGCTCATCTTTTTAAAAGCCCTAAGATATTAGGCACAAGACAGAATTGTTCTGGAACCCTGCGACGAAGTATAACCCAAAAAGGGGATGGGGGAAGGAGACGATCATGCTGATGGGGCCAAAGCCTAGAAGTCCCAGGACCTAGTTCTGAAGAGCCTTGCAGACCAAGTGAAGCAGTTCAGCCTTTTCCTAGAGAAGGAGAGTGGCCCAGACTGATAGGCATTTCAGAAAGATGAAGATAGCAGCAGGCTGAGCAGGAGAGTGGGACAAGGTTGGAGGTAGGGAGTATGATGAAGAGGCTGTCCAAAAATCCAGCCATGAGATGATGGTGGCCTTAGATGAGGACAGGGCCCTGGAGGAGGAATGAGGAAGGAGGAAGCGAGGTTAAGGCAGGAATGCTGAGTGTGGTGGACTTGGTGACTGTGGCGCTGAGGGGAGGGAGGAACGGACAAGGACATGAAGTCATGTGAGGTGTCTGGTGGGCAATAACTCAGCCCCGGGGGCAAGGACTGAAGAGCAAGAACCAGTCTCCGATATTTAAGACCCAGTTCCCACAGCGCAGCCCCATCCCCAGGGGCTGAAAGTATATGTCATCCCCCTAACAGCAGAAAAGCTCCTCTTCAGCCTCCTCTTCAGGCTGCCTGCCTCCAGCTCACACTGGAGCTCTGTGTTTACACATTCAGGAGAATTGAATCTCCCATAAGCATATATGTGACAAAGGGCTCACTATAAGCAATGTTAATGAAGACAAATGAATGAGCCAAATGCTGCAGCTTGCACAGCAGCTCTCCAGGGCCCTGCCTCGCAGGGAGGCTGCTAGGAGGGGGACGCTCATTCCTGGCTGGGCTGCTGTTCTTGCCGTGCCTGATGGAGATGTATGAGAACCCTCCCACCTCGGGGTGACTCACCACTGCCTGCCCAGTGGGGGCTGGCCTCGCAGGGGGCTTTAAGGGACTTCTAAGAAGATTCAAAGAATGTGTTTACACATTTTTGGGGGAAAGCTCTCTTAGAGGAGAAGATAGGCAAGTGGAGATTAGCTGGAAACAGTGGTCTGATCACGTTAAATAAACAAGCTCCCTGCATCGTGGTGGCTGCTGACTGGGAAAGCAGGTATTAGGATTTAATTCCAGCCAGTGAGTGACCACACCCCAAAGGCATCTTGCTGAGTGCCACGAATCAGTCCTGCATCCAGGATGGGACTGGCCTTTAGTGGAATTCTCTCCTAACCTTTAAGGCCATGTGTTTCTGCTCATTTCTCTTTGTGACAGAACAGAGAATATTCAACTTCGGGACTTTTACTCCAACCTTTCCTTCAGGGAGAAGGGGGATCACAGGCAGTAGAAAGAAAAAGAAGATATGTATAAATCAAGCAGCATACCACTGGGGCTGGGGAAGCGGCTCTGTTCTGGCCCCAGATGACATGGGTGGGGGCAAGCAGGCCCCACCCTGAAAAAAGGCTATGTGGTGATGCTTAGAACCAGCTCAGAGAATCTCGAGAGGTAGAACGACAGTGGTCCAAGGTGCCTTTGGTGAGAGGATACAGAAACCTGCCCCATGAATAAGCAGAAGTGCTTGTTATAAAAGCACCAGACTCAGCGGCAGGGAGAGGACCTCCACCATTTCAGCATCTGTTCTGTGTGGTTCAGGAGGCTGCACAGTGGACAACAACTCTATCCCAGGGAAAGTCTCTGACAGGACATTAAAAAAAGATGCCCCTCAGAGTCTAAATGAAACACTCTCAGAATTTCCCATCACGTATTCAAGAAGTCAATTTTACTAGATCAATAGGAAGGGATTTGAAACTAATTAATCAGTGCAGAGATCAGATCAGCCAATGACAGTGAGACAAAGGCATGGAAAATTGGCATATCAGTGCAAGGCCTGCCTGGATTCAGACAGTGAGATAACACTGGGGCTCAGGCCCATGGAAGAAATTCCAATTGCTCAGTGAAAGGAAGAAAGTTGGGTGACGAATCCACCGTTACCTGCCATCTTCAGGGGATATCCTCTTAATGACACTCAGATTGATTTTCCATTGCTGGAAGAAAAAGAAGGAAGTAGAGGCAATCAGAGACCATAAATAACTTTTAATAAAGCCAGGCAGGTGGCTGAAAGAATGTATGTGTACAGGAAAAACGAAGAACAAGAATAATGCACAAGTTTCCACCATCAACAGAGTGACTACGAGTCAGTAAAACTGGGATGGGACAATATGGAGTACCTAAACACCTTAGTAGCCAGCAGCCATGCCCTCGAGGTGCAGGCAGGGAATGGGGTCCTTCTCTCAGGCTCCAGTTCCCTCCTCGCCTAAAACAAAGGGTTGGGCCAGATGAGCGACAAGGCCTAAAGATGTTTATTCCTGTTCTAGAACCATACTGAGAGGAGCACAGGTTAGTGTTGATCGAGAATTGGGAAGACACAGTCTTGCCTGGCTTTACTAGGTTACTTATGTCTCGGATCACTTCTACTTCCTTCTCTTCCGTCCAGCAGTGGAAAAATCAGAGTGTCACTGGCCATCACTGGGTCGTGGGAAGATTCCTAAATCAGGGCTAGATCTGGCCTCAACCCACTCCCATCACTCAATTTTTCAGAATCCTTTCAGAACCCAGTCAAGTTGTATCCCATTATTGTATATGTGCCTAACACCATTCTGGCCACATAGTGGCTCAAAATGTACACATCCCTCACGTCTCCTGGAGCAGAGAAAAGCACTCAACCTTTGGAGCCAGAAAGAACTGGGTTCAAATCCTCATCATACCACGAGCTGGTTGTATAAGTCTCAATTGGTCCCTTCCATACAATGGAATGAGCTGGTTCTATAGGAACTCACATGGAAACATGCCCACAATATAAGTTTAAAGTACATAACGGACAAGAGCCAAACGATGAAAGCAAGTGTTCATCAAGGGATGATGGGCCAAAAGAAAAGTAATACATATAAGAATGGAATATTGTTCAGCCTTAAAAAGGAAGGAAATTCTGACATTCTATAACATAGTTAAACCTAGAAGACATTATGCTAAATGAGATAAGCCAATCACAAAAGGACAAATACCTCATGATCCCATCTATACTAGGTTCCTGGATTAGTTAAGGTCATAAAAATAGGAAGTAGAGTGGTGGTTACTAAAGGCTGGAGGAGGGGGACTGGGGAGTCAGTTACAATAAAAAGGTAAATGACAGAACAGTGAGTTTGGTATGCTCCAATTTTGGTTAAAGCCTTTTTCCTCTCTGTGTGTTGTCTTTGTACAGAGGAAAGTCTGGAAGGTTGCCTACCCCACTGGTAACAGGGCTCCTTTGTGGGAGTAGGACTGCAAAAGGGTGGTAACAGATGACATGATTTACAAGTCACCTGCATCTCAAGGCATGAAGGTTTGTGTTCAGTTTTGACCAGGCAATGTCAGTAAATTCTGACTCTCAAAACTTCCCTGTTTCAAAAGGAAAAAAAAGTATTTATCATTACTCTTGTCATTCCTCCTGGGATGCTGTCTATCGTTTTCTGTTTTTTACCAAACACAGTCTGGACTCCATTGCTTGGTATGTAAGACCTGTACGAATGGGCTGCAACCAGCCTCTTACCACTCTCTTTGAGCTGTCTCCATGTGTCAGCATCCCAACCATTCAGTACTCCCTGAGCACAGTTCTTCACCTCTGCGGCCTTGATCAAGCCCTTCTCTCCAGCAACTGTCCCTCCCCTCAATCTCTGCCAGCAGACCTCTCGTCCATTCCTCACGTACACAGTCTCTGAATCCCTGGATGGAAGTGACCTCTCCTTCCTCTCTCAAGGCAATCATTACACCTAGCTCATCTCTGGCTCACTTGTGTGTACATCCCTCCCCTCATGGACCCTCTGCTCCTGGAGAGAAGGGATCATGCCTCAGACAGCTTGGTAATTCCCAGGGCACCTACTATGGTATAAGAACTTAAGAGCAACAGCGGTGATGGTGGTGAGAGTGCCACACGGCACACCTCGCTCACCTCATCCGGTCCCCACTGCTGCCGTTCACTGAACGCCTGTGAGCCAGGCTCTGAGTCAGAAATGACACATACCACCTCACTTCATTCTCACAGGACTTCTGTGGTATAGGTGTTATTATCCCCATTTTGCAAATAAAGAAACCATGGCTTAGAGATGAAAACACTTCGCCGAAGAATTGATGCTTTTGAACTGTGGTGTTGGAGAAGACTCTTGAGAGTCCCTTGGACTGCAAGGAGATCCAACTAGTCCATTCTAAAGATCAGCCCTGGGATTTCTTTGGAAGGAATGATGCTAAAGCTGAAGCTCCAGTACTTTGGCCACCTCATGCGAAGAGTTGACTCATTGAAAAAGACTCTGATGCTGGGAGGGATTGGGGGCAGGAGAAGGGGACGACTGAGGATGAGATGGCTGGATGGCATCACTGACTCGATGGACATGAGTCTGAGTGAACTCCAGGAGATGGTGATGGACAGGGAGGCCTGGCGTGCTGTGATTCATGGGGTCGCAAAGAGTCGGCATGACTGAGTGACTGAACTGAGCTGAACTGAACTGAACTGAAGATCACACTGCAAAAGTGGAGATCTGGACTCAGGCCTGACAGGCTCTAAAACATATGATCCAAATGACTATAACCAACTGCCTCCCCGGTATACTGGCACATGCAGTGGGCACTCAATACTGTCTGTTTTAAGACTGCAACTGGAGAAAAGGCACCATGCCATGGGCAGAGCACAATGGCTGTGGAGTCAACGCTGTAAGACAAAACAAAACAAAACAAAAAATACCCACAGTGCTCTGGGCTCCTTGGCCAGTGGAATTCCTAGAAGTGTCAGCTCACACCCACTGGCAACATTTGAACGACACTCAAGACTGTTCAGGCCAACCACAGCTCTCCCTTTGCTCTCTTTCTCAATCGATTTCAGATACCCATTTCTCCCCAGCCAAAGCTTCATCTTCTCCCCATCAACACCCAGGGGCTCTGCTCATATGTGTCAATGGTTACGTCTGGAAAGTGGCGGGGAGGCGTGATTCTCTTGGATTCTGACCTCAGACACTTAGACGCGAGGAAACGAGCCGTGCAGAGCTGATCTGGCCCAGTCGCCTGCTCGTGGTCTCCAGAATCAGCGATGAAGAGGAACACAGGAAAGATTCTCAGATGTGGAGAGCAGATTCTAGAGGCTCTAGGAAGGACAGGAAGGAGGCACCTGCCTGCTGACCTCCATGCCTTAGGCCTTCTTCTTCAGAGGCAGGTGGCCCCAGTGCCTGGTGAATGCAGATGCGCACTGTCCACACGTGCTCGCGTAAAACACAGAACAGCTGCCGAGACTTGGTGTGGAAAACAGAACGTAAAACGTCTCACTAATAATCATGTTGATGACATTTCAAAAAGATAACATTTTGGACAATTAGGTTATATATATATGGTTTAAATTCATCTTTAATTTTTATTATATATAGGAAATATGGAATTATATATATAATTTGCATTTGTTGCTTGCATTATATTCTCATGGGACACAGCTGATCAGACCTCTAGACCTCTGTTGTAGGTCCATGCCTGAGACTCTGGCTTTCTGGACTCAGATCAACCCCAACCTGGGTTTTCTGCGCAGCGGCAGTTACGGTGCTTAGGGTTCCCCGCCTCTGAAGCCAACAGCAAAGTTTGAGAATAAGAAAGAACTAGACAAATGGAGAAAGCAGTATCGACATATATACACTATCATGTGTAAAAAAGATAGCTGGTGTGAAAGTGAAAGTAGCTCAGTCGTGTCTGACTCTTTGCGACCCTATGGACTATAGAGTCCATGGAATTCTCTAGGCCAGAATACTGGAGTGGGTAACCTTTCTCTTCTTCAGGGGATCTTCCCAACCCAGGGATTGAACCCAGGTCTCCCGCACTGCAGGTGGATTCTTTACCAGCCGAGTCACAAAGGAAGCTCAAGAATACAGGAGTAGGTAGCCTATCCCTTCTCTAGGGGATCTTCCCGACCCAGGAATCGAACCAGGGTCTCCTGCAGGTGGATTCTTTACTAACTGAGCTATCAGGGAAGAAGTTGCTATATAATACAGGGAGCCCAGCCTGGTGCTCTGTGATGACCTAGAGGAGTGAGATGGGGAGAGGGGAGGGAGGCTCAAAAGGGAGGTGATATATGTATAATTAGGGCTGATTCGCATTGTTGTAAGGCAGAAACCAATGCAACATTGTAATTTTCCTCCAATTAAAAATTTATAAAAAGACATAACTAGATCTTTGAGTATTCACTCACATTTCCCTCCCAGCCCATCTCCCTGGGACAGTGGTTCTCAAAATGTGGCCCTTGAACCACCAGCATCACTTCGCCTGGGAACTTGTTAGAAATGCGAAGGATTAGGCACTATCCAGAACTGTACATCCCTAAACCTCGAAGGCCTCTTCCATCATAGGTCAGTGCTGTAGCGAAATGGGGAGATACACCTTAGATTTTCTAAGGTTGAAACAGCAATGTGGGAAAGGAACAGCTTTTCCTACTCTCCACCAAGAGGAAAGCAGCCGATGGTCAAGAGAGGCCTGGGACACTTTATCCTCTGAGGCTCTGGGCATGTGAAAACAAGCTCAGTTCAGTTCAGCGACTTAGTCGTGTCCAACTCTTGGAGACCCCATGGACTGCAGCATGCCAGGCTTCCCTGTCCATCACCAACTCCAAGAGCGTGTTCAAACTCATGTCCACCAAGTCAGTGACACCATCCAACCATCTCATCCTCTGTTGTCCCCTTCTCCTCCCACCTTCAATCTTTCCTAGCATCAGGGTCTTTTCAAATGAGTCAGTTCTTCACTTCAGGTGGCCAAAGAATTGGAGTTTCAGTTTCAGCATCAGTCCTTCCAATGAATAGTCAGGACTGATTTCCTTTAGGATGGACTGATTGGATCTCCATGCAGCCCAAGGGGCTCTCAAGAGTCTTCTCCAAAACCACAGTTCCAAAGCATCAACTCTTTGGCACTCAGCTTTCTTTTTGGTCCAACTCTCACATCCATACATGACTACTGAAAAAACCATAGCTTTGACTAAATGGACCTTTGTTGGCAAAGTAATGTCTCTGCTTTTTAATACGCTGTCTCACAGCTTTTCTTCCAAGGAGCAAGCATCTTTTAATTTCATGGCTGCAGTCATAATCTATAGTGATTTTGGGGCCCAAGAAAATGAAGTCTATCACTGTTTCCAATGTTTCCCCATCTATTTTGCCAAGAAGTGATAGGACCAGATACAATGATCTTCATTTTTTGAATACTAAGTTTTAAGCCAGCTTTTTTTCCTCCTTCACTTTCATCAAGAGGCTCTAAAGAGTCTTGATGACTCTTTAGTCTAGTTCCTCTCCACTTTCTGCCATAGGGTGGTGTCATCTGCATATCTGAGGTTATTGATATCTCTCCTGGCAATCTTCACTCCAATTTGTGCTTCATCCAGCCCGGCATTTTGCATGATGTACTCTGCATGGAAGTTAAATAAGCAGGGTGACAGTATACAGCCTTGACATACTCCTTTCCCAGTTTGGAACCAGTCTGTTGTTCCATGTCTGGTTCTAACTGTTGCTTCTTGACCTGTAACAGATTTCTCAGGAGGCAGGTAAGGTGGTCTTGTACTCCTATCCCTTGAAGAATTTTCCATAGTTTGTTGTGATCCACATAGTCAAAGGCTTTGGCATAGTCAGTAAAGCAGAAGTAGATGTGACATGAAAACAAAGGCATGTCCAAATAGGGTTTCAAAAATTGTGACATATTTTAAAAATGTAATAAATGAAGGCTTGTGCCACATGTAAAATTTAAAACACAAAACAGTGCGATCATCCTATTCACAATATAATAGAAGGATTTATTTTTGAAATTTATGGGCATGGTACCAAAGTCTGGCAGAAATTTAAAGCCGATGATCGTTTCCTTCTTTTAGCCCTATTAGCATATCTTTGAAGATAAAACTTTCAAAATCCAAATTTGAAGCTTTTGGTGAGTGTGAGAATTCTGGATTAAAGGCTTCCCTTTGCTATGTGCCCCCTCTCCAAGAGGACCCCTGGAGAGACATCCTTTATAAATGTGGCCAGGGGCAGCTGGGCCATGGGGGTCAGCCAGCAACAGAGAGCCTGGCACCAGACTGCTGAGGTGAGTTGAGGGACACAGGAGAGAAATTAGGGTTCTGAGGGTGTGCCCAAGCAGTGCCAGCCAGCACTTTCCCATCCCCCTCTTCCCTGATGGCTCAGATGGCAAAGAATCTGTCTACAATGTGGGAGACCTGAGTGCAATGCCTGGGTAAGGGAAGATCCCCCGGAGAAGGGAGTGGCAATCCACTTCAGTATTCTTACCTGGAGAATTCCATGGACAGAGGAGCCTGGTGAGCTACAGTCCACGGGATCGCTAAGAGTCGGACACAACTGAGTGACTAACACACACACGTGATGGGTGCCCATGCCTGCAGCTTGCCACCTTCTTGGCCTCTGGTGCCCCCCCATCCACAGGCTGCTGGCAGCCCAAAGTGGAGCAATGGCAGTTGCAAAACACCTTTCATGGTGAGATCAGTCCTCTGGTTTGATACATAGTTGCAGGGGAAGGGGAGGAATTGGAGAAATACTTGCCTTATAGCTCCTGCAGTAGTGTGGGTTTATAAAAGCACAGCTTCTTCTGTACCAGAGGCTGGACTGGGTTCAGGGCTCAGGACTCCTGAACCCTGTGATATTAGGCTTTAGGAAGAAGAGAAAGCAATGCCAGAGCAGCAGGCACATCAGTGAGGAGTGTCACTGGCCACAGCAGCATACACTTTCTTCTTTGGGAGGTGAAATCAGAGACAAACCGACTAAAGGCCTTGCCAGCTGCAAGCCTCTGAGGTCTCTTTGGAAGCCCCCAGCAAGGTCTGTGACATTCAAGCAGTACAGGCAGGCTGGGTGCCACAGGGTAGAGCGGGGTGAGGGCGAGGAGGCACGGGGCAGGAAGAAACAGCAGCCCTTGCTCTCCTGGACTCTCTGCATCAGTAGCCGCCACTGCCTTCCTATTTCCTGGAGATATGGCCCCAGGCCTTATGTCATCCTCTCTCCTGAGAACCAAGGCTTCCAGGGACAAAGGTCAGGCCCAGGCAGATGTGGGTGAGAGCTGGGGTTCCAAGTCCAGGGCCAGCACTCACACTTCATGGTGTCCTCAGCCAGGGCAGGGTTGGTCTGACTCTGCCATTTCATTTTTCTCATCACTCCCTCTGGGACAGCAGGTTCCTGAATTTCTCCAGACTATGGAAAATCCCAGGAGGAGGGAAGAGAAAGGGAAAGACGGAAGGGAGGAAAATGAGCACGTGGGCCGTCCACCACCTCATGGCACCAGGGTGGTAAACATTTGGAGAGAAGCCAGCCGTCTGGCGCCTCGAATCTTCCACATCCCTCCAGCCAAGATTCAGATCTGTATATTCTGGGCTCTTTCTGCCCCATTTCACCAGGCTTTAAATTACCCAGACCTGGGTGTGGGTTATTTTGTCCAAAACTTTCCTCTGGAAATCCAGACTGTGATGCAAGATATACATTCTTGGAATCAGATTTCTGAGGCCTAAATGCACGACAGTGTGGACTTAGCAGTCTGATTGCATCCCATTTCTATCAGCCCATCGGGTGAATGCACGTGAGGTACTCATCCCTCCCTGCTGGCTCGGGAGACAGCAATAGTACAGATAAATCGGGATAACCTAGCCAGGGCTCAGCTTGTCCTGCTATTCAGAGAGATTAAGGAAGAGGGTCTCACATGACTTGTACAATCCATCCCAAGGTTGTCAAATTGTTCCTTCACTGTGGAATTATTGGTTTCAAAATCTACCCCTAGATTCTGTTATGACAGAAGACCATTTTGGAAAGACAACCAAAGCCCAGTCCCAGAGAGTCTCCCAACAAGTGCTGTAGTAATAATACCAGTGATAATAATAGTGGTTAATAAATACCACCTTGTGCTGGTTACAGTTCTAATGCTTCATGTGGGTCTGTGGGGAAAGGCAAGGACCATCCTTGGTCAGGTGGCCTCAGCCAGCTCTCTGCAGGACAGTCCCTTGCCCTCTGCTAAGCCTCCAACATAGACATGTCTCTTTTTAAAATTGAAAAAAAATTTTTCTGCCATCTCATGCAGCATATGGGATCTTGGTTCCCCAACCTGGGATGGAACCCATGTCCCCTGCAGAGGCACAGCATCTTAGCCACTGGACCACCAGGGAAGTCCCAGAACAGACATGTCTTGACTCTTCAACATTCTCATTCAAGTCTCAGCCAGCCGAGGACCCAGGCCTACTTCTCCTCACCACAAGGAAAGAGCAGTAAGCCCCTGACGGCTGCATTCAGTGGGGTGTCCTTTAGAATAAAACTCCAGAAGAAGGGACTGTGAGTCTCCAGGAAGCAAGCACTGCTTTTGCTCGTTGCTTTTGTTCCTCTAGGGAGCTGTAAGACTCCCTAGAGGAAGGGGGGTGGAGGTCTAATTTGGTGAAAATATGTAAAAAGCGTAAGTTAATTCATAAAGTTATTATTGTCTTTCTAAAGCAGCCTGTGTAGATCACAACATACTATGGAAAATTCTTCAAGAGATTGGAATACAAGACTACCTTGACCTGCCTCCTAAGAAATCTGTATGCAGGTCAGGAAGCAACAGTTAGAACTGAACATGAACAACAGACTGGTTCCAAATTGGGAAAGGAGTATGTCAAGGCTGTATACTGTCACCCTGCTTATTTAACTTACATGCAGAGTACATCATGAAAAATACCAGACTGGATGAAGCACAAGCTGGAATCAAGATTGCCAGGAAAAATATCAATAACTTCAGATATGCAGATGAACCACCCTTATGGTAGAAAGTGAAGAGGAACTAAGAGCTTCTTGATGACAGTGAAAGAGGATAGTGAAAAAGTTGGCTTAAAACTCAACATTCAAAAAACAAAGATCATGGCATCTGGTCCCATCATTTCATGGCAAATAGATGGGGAAACAATGGAAATAGTGACAGACTTAATTTTCTTGGGCTCCAAAATTATTGCAGATGGTGACTGCAGCCATTAAATTAAAAGATGCTTGTTCCTTGGAAGAAAAGCTATGAGAAACCTAGACAGCATATTAAAAAGCAGAGACATTACTTTGCTGACAAAGGTCCATCTAATCAGCTACGGTTTTTCCAGTAGTCATGTATGGATGTGAGAGCTGGATCATAAAGAAAGCTGAGCGCTGAAGAATTGATGCTTTTGAACTGTGGTGTTAGAGAAGACTCTTAAAGAGTCCCTTGGACTGCAAGGAGAACAAACCAATCAATCCTAAAGGAAATCAATCCTGAATATCCATTAGAAGGACTTATGCTGAAGCTCCAATATTTTGGCCACCTGATGTAAAGAACTGACTCATGGAAAAGACTCTGATGCTGGGAAAGATTGAGGGCAGGAAGAGAAGGGGATGACAGAGGATGAGATGATTGGATGGCATCACCAACTCGATGGACATGAGTTTGAGCAAGCTCCGGGAGTTGGTGATGGACAGGGAAGCCTGGCATGCTGCAGTCTTTGGGGTTGCAAAGAATTGGACATGACCGAGTGACTGAATTGAACCGACCTGAAAGCAGCCTGCTCTGAGGGAGCTTTCTGTAATTCCTCAAGTATATCAAAAATATGAAACCTTATGAAACACACGTGCACTGCAGACACATACCTGTGGGAAAGTGAAAGTCGCTTAGTGAAGTCTGACTCTTTGGGACCCAATGGACTGTAGCCCTATAGCTCTTCTGTCCATGGATTCTCCAGACAGGAGTACTAGAGTGGGTAGCTGTTCCCTTCTCCAGGGGATCTTTCTGACCCAGGAATTGAACCCGAGTCTCCTGCAATGCAGGCAGATTCTTTACCATCTGAGTCATCAGGAAGACCTACAAGCGCTCCTGAAATGCTAGTTGGCATAAACCTTATTTTGCTACCACGTGTCCTGTGTAGAGCAGGGCAAGCAGGGGAGTGAAAACAGGGTCATGTGGTTCCTGCCTGTGCCCTGGCTGCAGAGTCGAGCACAGGGTGCCTGGAGCTTCAACAGCATCATCACCTATTGTCCTCACCTCACACCCATAAGGGAGGGACTCTCATCCCAATTAACAGATGAGAAAACTGAGGTTTGGGAGTCAAATGATGTCCTCATTATTGCACAGCCATCAACAGAAGAACTTGTTGGAACCTGGGCTTCTCTGATTCCAATGACCAGAACTAGAGATAAGATGCAAGCAAGACAACATAAAGAAATTCTCCCAAGTTCTGCCCCAAAGCTCCCTAATTACCAATGTGATTACAGAATCCTGTCACTTCCTTTCTTTTGCATCTTCCTTGCCTTCCTGATCCAGTTTTATATGGGTCTCAAGTGGGGTGTGCTGTTGCCTACAAAGAGCCACTCAGACACTGAAGCAAGTCGAGCCAGTAGGTCTGTGAATAAACGCCCCCTTCCAGCAGCATCCTTCTACAAGCACAGCTTCACCAGAAGGACTCAGATCCTAAGCTGGTCAAAAGGGCCATCACCCAATGCTGCCAGGTCCAAATAAGAGAGGCACTGGTTGCAGAGCCAGCGACACCACGGGCTGTCCGAGAGGAACATAACAGGAGGTTCTCCAGGAAGCTTCTCAGCGGTCAGGGAAGTTGATCTCTGCAGATTCAGCATCCTGAGGAGCCAAGGCCAATTCCAGGCCTGGCATTTCTAACAAATGCAGCACTCAAGCCCAAGACGTGCAAATTGTTACCGCATGTTAAAGAGAGCCCAAAGCTGCAAGCAATTAGCGCTGCCTCTGTGAGACTAGGGAAAGACAACCAAGAGAGCAGGGCTTAAAATGACTATTTTGGTCCACGTGGAAAATTGATATGTTACGTGCACGATAAAATCCTTTCAGATATGCTTTTAAACCTTACATTTTTAAAATTCAGGGTTTAAACGTTACTCTGGGAAAAGCAGCATGAGATCTGTAGCATCAGGAGATCTGTAAGTAAACTGAAAAGCTGTTGGAACCTTCAGCAAAGGAATTAATGCAATAAATGAACTCAGGCGTTAGTGCAAATGAATCAAACTGCATAAATTATAAAATTTAATCACTCGTGGAATTTCAATACTCAAAAGGACCTTGAAAATTATCTGTTACGAGAGCAAGAATTATGGAAAATAAATGATCAGGTGGAGAAAATCTCCTGGATAGAGAAATGTACAAAGAAACAAGAGAGTCAGGAGGTAGCAGGCACAGTGGTTCGAACGTTCAGGGTTTTGCTCGGCCAGCCTGGGTCTGAAGCTCAGCTCTGCTTCTTGATGGAGGTGTGAACCTGGCTGGGTTGTTTGATCTTCCTAAGTGAGTTTACACCTCTGCAAAATAGGTCAGTGCAACATAAGGTTATCTGAGTCTTAAGGGAAACCATCTACAGAAAAGACTTATTACGGTGCCTGGGACACCACATGGTTCCTGAGAGGTCAGCGTTCTCTTCACAAACAGAATCTCAGTGAGCCAGACCGACACACACCATATATCACTGTGGCCTTTTTCCTATCAGTCTACGAAAAAATAAAATGCAGTAGACCTAAGCACTCGGATTTCTGACTGTGAGAGCTGGTCATGAACTTTTTTGGGTTAAAAAATCATGTTCATAGAAGGGATCTGCATCTCAACTGAGAAAGAAGCCAGACCTGATAAGCAAGAGAAGAGGCCCCATAGAGACATGAACCTCCTCCCTTGCAGGGTTAAGTGAAAGCTTCCTGCAATGGCTCTTGATGCAAAACTGCCTCAAAGTTATATAACTCTGGGCAAACATCTGGCCAAAGGAGATTCAAAACGAGCTTCAGTAGTGTTCTATTTTAGCCTAGAGTTGAAAACAGTGCTGCAGTCATAGTGACTAACTGAAAAAAGCTGAAGGTTAACAATTAAGATATTATTCTATGTTTGTGTGTCTTTACATCTTAATATAATTTAGTTTAGCCTTATAATGAAAAGAAGTGTTAGTAGCTCAGTCATGTCTGACTTTTTGCAACCCCAAAGACTATAGCCCACCAGGCTCCTCTGTCCATGGAAATCTTCAGGCAAGAATACTGGAATGGGTAGCCATTCCCTTCTCCAGGGGATCTTCCTGACCCAGGGGTTGAACCCAGGTCTCCTGCCTTGCAGGCAGATTCTTTACCATCTAAGCCACCAGGGAAGCCCCAGCCTTATAATATAACATTTATTCATCATGCTGAGGAAAGCAATGTAGAATAGTGGGAGAATCACAGGCTGTGGAATAGGACAAATCCTATACCTGTCCATTGGTATGTGAGTAACTATACCTGTCTCCGGGGTTGCTGTGAAGTGTGGCCACATAGTTGGTGTCTGATAAGCATTTGTTTCTTCTTCTGTTTCTTCCACACTTGTTACATTAATAAGCAGCTGTGTTTTTTAATGGAAAAGACAGTGATCCTTGCCTGACGTCATTTCCCACACCAACCAATAGGATTCGAGCTGCTCAGATCAAAACCAAGGAATAGACAGCACTCTCTGGCACCTGGTGGCTCAGAGGGTAAAAAATCTGCTGACAATGCAGGAGACCTGGGTTCAATCCCTAGTCAGGAAGATCCCCTGAAGAAGGGAATGACTACCCACTCCAGTTTTCTTGCCTGGATAATCCCAGGGACAGAGGAGCCTGGTGGGCTGCAGTCCATCAGGTCACAGAGTCGGACACAGAGCAACTAATACTTTCTGTTTGGCGACAATGCCCCAGAAGCACAGAACGGTGTCTGTGAGGGAATTAGCTCTGGAGCATAATTTCCCAAGCCTTAACTCTCATGCATTGGAGAAGGAAATGGCAACCCACTCCAGTGTTCTTGCCTGGAGAATCCTAGGGACGAAGGAGCCTCGTGGGCTGCCGTCTATGGGGTCGCAGAGTTGGACAGGACTGAAGCGACTTAGCAGCAGCAGCAGCAGCAACCTACAGTAGCAGAAAAGACGCCTGTGCTTAGAGCAAGAGATAAGGGTCTTCGTCCTGTTTTTGCTACTGGCCAGTTTTTTTCTTTTCTTTTTTTTTTTACCATAGGTAAGTCACTTAACATGTCACCTGTATTTCTCCCTCCAACTCTACAAAACGAGGAATTTTTTGTTTTTTTAAAGACTGGACAACATCCAAAGCCCTCAGAGCTGTAAAACCTCCATGTTTCTACAGTTTGGTTCATGCTAGTTCTTGCAATGTGTGACTGTGTTCTATTTCAAAAGGCACAGGGCCCTGCTCTATGACCTCCATGTTGGTTCAAGTCATGATTTGTTCCCTGAGCTAGAGTCTCCATATAAACAGTGATTGCACAAACAGAATCTGAGTGAACCAGGGTGCCAGCTGTCACTGCCATACCCTCTGCTTACTGCGGAGATCAGCTAAAGCTGTGTGAGCTGGGAGTAAACGGATCTGCTATGAAGATATGATTTTACCGTGAAAATGAGTTTTCTGATGTGTTTAAAGAAGCAAAAATGCTCTGAAGACATTTATGTCTAAATGATCTCACATGAATTAGAAAACCAAAAAAAAAAAAAAAAAAAAAAAATCACACAACCTTCCAGGCTTCTGCAGGTATTTAGTTACTGTGGGTGATAAAAATCTCACTTAACTCCCAAATGTCCCCCTCACCCTGAAATTTTTTTGGTCAGAATTCAAAATAAAATGTGGGCATATGCCATTAATGCCCTCAATAATCACACCAATGAGGGCAAGTGCTTTGGTTTATAGAATATTAACATCTCACAAAACTAGGTATTTGATTTACTCTGTAACCTTATAGCTTCCCCAACAGTTGGCAGAATTTTGCACCTATCAGGCTGGGAGCTCTTTGAAGGCAGAGAAGGTATCTTGTTCCTACTGGGCACAGGGCCCTGGTATATTATAGATGCTTGAATTATTATCTATGAAGGCCAAACTATGGCCCTATAGTTTGCTAGGGCCACCATCACCACCATCACCGAGGAGAGCAAACTGGTACTTAAACAACTGAAATCCGTGGTTTGAACAGCAGGAATGTGTTTTCTCAAGTTTGGAGGTTAGAAGTCCTGAGATCAAGGTGTCTTTGGGAGAGCTGGTTTCTCCTGAGGCCTCTTTCCTTGGCCTGCAGAGGAACATCTTCTCCTTGTGTTTTCACATGATCTTCTCTTTATACATCACTGTTCAAATTTCCTCTTCTTAAAAGGACACTGGTCATATTGGACTGGAGTCCACTATAATAATCTCATTTTAACATAATTACCTCTTTAAAAACCATATCTCCAAATACAGTCACATTCTGAGATACTGGAAGTTAGGTCTTCAACATATAAGTTTAAGGTTGCTGTGCTCAGATGCTCGGTCTTGTCTGACTCTTTGCAACTCCATGGACTGCAGCCCACCAGGCTACTCTATCCATAGGGATTCTCTAGGCAAGAATACTGGAGTGGGTACTCATTCCCTCCTCCAGTGGATCTTCCTGACCCAGGGATTGAACCTGAGTCTCCTGCATTGCAAGCAGATTCTTTTACTGTTTGAGCCACCAGGAAAACCCCAATAAATTTAGGAGGGCACAAATCAATCCATTACATTGCTCAGTAAGTGCTGAAAGAGTGAATGGTGGAAGGATAGATGGATGAGTGGATGAACAATTAGGTAGTCCACCAACTCTAGGCAAATCAAATAACTTGACATGATTACTTGTGGAGATTGTTTTGGCTGTAATACCCAAAGGTTTTTACATTATATATTTTCATCCAGCCTTACAAGATGTTTTTAAAAATTATTACTCACCAAATTCCATCAAGCTGACAGAAATAGCTACAACCAGACTTATCAATACCATTTCCCCTGTCCCTTGCTATACTCGAGGGAATATTAGTATTTGCCTACAACAAATAACTACTGCCTCTCCTGTAAATAACTATGTACTTAGTTCCTTTACATTAGGGAAACAGAAAGAACTAAAAGAATAGTTTTAGTTAGATCTGTTGCCTGATATCTCTTTGTTCAGCCTGTTTTTGCTTCTTTTTAACCGAACCTGGCCAGTACTTAGTTTCTAGGTTGTCTTCAGTTCAGTTCAGTTCAGTCGCTCAGGCATGTCCGACTCTTTGCGACCCCATGGACTACAGCACGCCAGGCCTCCCTGTCCATCAGCAACTCCCGGAATTTACTCACACTCATGTCCATTGAGTCGGTGATGCCATCCAACCGTCTCACCCCCTGTCGTCCCCTTCTCCTCCCACCTTCAATCTTTCCCAGCATCAGGGTCTTTTCAAAGGTGTCAGCTCTCCGCATCAGGTGGCCAAAGGATTGGAGTTTCAGCTTCAACATCAGTCCTTCCAAAGAACATTCAGGACTGATTTCCTTTAGGATGGACTGGTCAGATCTCCTTGCAGCCCAAGGGAGTCTAAAGAGTCTTCTCTAACACCACAGTTCAAAAGCATCAATTCTTTGGTGCTCAGCTTCTTTATAGTCCAACTCTCACATCCATATATGACTACTGGAAAAACCATAGCCTTGACTAGACAGACCTTTGTTGGCAAAATAATGCCTGTTTTTTAATATGCTATCTAGGTTGGTCATAACTTTTCTTCCAAGGAACAAACGTCTTTTTATTTCATGGCTGCAGTCACCACATGCAGTGATTTTGAAGCCCCCCAAAATAAAGTCTCTCACTATTTCCACTGTTTCTCCATCTATTTGCCATGAAGTGATGGGACTGGATGCCATGATCTTAGTTTTCTGAATGTTGAGCTTTAAGCCAACTTTTTCACTCTCCTTTTTCACTTTCATCAAGAGGCTCTTTAGTTCTTCTTCATTTTCTGCCATAAGGTGGTGTCATCTGCATATCTGAGGTTATTGATAGTTCTTCCAGCTTGTGCTTCATCCAGTCTAGTATTTTTCATGATGTACTCTGCATGTAAGTTAAATAAGCAGGATGACAGTATACAGTCTTGACATACTCCTTTCCCTATTTGGAACCAGTCTGTTTTTCCATGTCCAGTTCTGCTGCTTCCTGACCTGCATACAGGTTTTTCAAGAGGCAGGTCAGATGGTCTGGTATTCCCATCTCTTTCAGAATTTCCCACAGATTATTGTGATCCACATAGTCAAAGGCTTTGGCATAGTCAATAAAGCAGATATACATATTTCTGGAACTCTCTTGTTTTTTCGATGATCCAGTGGATGTTGGCAATTTGATCTCTGGTTCCTCTGCCTTTTCTAAAACCAGCTTGAACATCTGGAAATTTACAGTTCAAGTATTGTTGAAACCTGGCTTGGAGAATTTTGAGCGTTACTTTGCTAGTGTGTGAGATGAGGAGATTAGTCAATTGTGTGGTAGTTTGAGCATTCTTTGGCATTGCCTTTCTTTGGGATTGGAATGAAAACTGAACCTTTTCTAGTCCTGTGGCCACTGCTGAGTTTTCCAGATTTGTTGCACTCAGTAGAGCATCATCTTTTCACAGCATCATCTTTCAGGATTTGAAATAGATCAACTGGAATTCCATCACCTCCACTAGCTTTGTTCATAGTGATGCTTCCTAAGGCCCACTTGACTTCACATTCCAGGATGTCTGGCTCTAGGTGAGTGATCACACCATCGTGATTATACAGGTAGTGAAGATCTTTTTTGTACAGTTCTTCTGTGTATTCTTGCCACCTCTTCTTAATATCTTCTGCTTCTGTTAGGTCCATACCATTTCTGTCCTTTATTGAGCCCATCTTTGCATGAAATGTTCCCTGAATGGTCTGGTGGTTTTTCCTACTTTCTTCAATTTAAGTCTGAATTTGGCAATAAGGAGTTCATGATCTGAACCATAGTCAGTTCCCAGTCTTGTTTATGCTGACTGTATGAGCTTCTCCATCTTTGGCTGCAAAGGTTGTCTTAGCATACTGATTCCATTCAGTGAACTTTAGAAATGCCCCCAAAGAATTGTAGGGGACCAGGAAAAGACCCACCAGGGACCTCAGGTTTATCTATTCACTTTGAGTGCTATTACACCTCTAATGGCATAGAAATTCAGGAGCCTACCCTCCTCTGCCAATGATCTTTCTCTATGTTTTTATCTGGTTGTAGAATAATCTTGGTCACAGTAAAATTATCAAGGTGGTTGAAGGTGTGTGTCTGGATGGAGTCAGCAAGGTACTTGTGCTCTGAGCCCTGCTCCAAGATGTCCTGGGTCATGGTAATGGCCACCAGTTTGACTCACAAACTCTCCTAGTGCCAGCCTCTGTTCTGATGGGAAGCACTGCCAGGGCACACACCCAGCCTTAAAGAATGAACTCTTTGTGGCACAGCCAGTATGAGACTGATTCATGGTTTTGTGTGACCATGTGGGCACTCATTCATTCATTCATTCCTCTGTCATCCATTCCTTACTAGAAACCTGGTTCAGTGGTTAAGCCATAGCATAAGCTTCCCTTGAAGAAGTGTGGTAATTATAAAAGGTTCCATTATGATTCACACCAATTCTGTGCTTTAAAATAACAACAGAGAGATACATTGATAATGTGAGTTCTATCTGTATAACTTGTGAATTAGGTGTTAAAATTTAAAGACAAATTTATTGTGGTCCTTGGTCGATGACAATGATAAATTATCCTGCCTATGACCCCTGGGCAGATCAGCTACTCTAAATTTAGGATTAACCCAGGCAATCGCCCCCCTGCTGCCTTCCCCCAGGCTTCCTAGATGAGACGGTATTACTCAGTATTTCCATGGATGTCACTAGGCATAACACCGTGCGATTTCAACTCTGTGTACAGAACAGGCCCTTGAGGTTCTAGCTTTCCCCATCTGTAGAGCTCTTTTCTCAGCCCACCCCTCCAGACACCCAGACAGTTGTGATGGGAATTAATCAAATATATTCATGTGCATAAAACTTCTTGTCAGGGATTCAGACCAAGTGATTTCTGACCTCTCTCTGACTGCCTCTATTTTTAAAAATGTGTTTTAGCTCTCCTGTTTCAGACATGTTTTATTGTATACCACTTCACATTCTTTTTTCAGAGTAGGTAGCGTGTAAATCATAGTTGAAGAAAATCCATCAAAGCAATGTAATATTCCCAGAGCATGGTGAGTTCAGCGAGGAGGCAGCAAGATGCTGGGCCGGTTCCCCTCAGGCCCACCTGGCCGGGCCCACCTGTCATTCCCTAGTCAGTCCTGTCCTCTCCAGGCTAAGGAATGATGGAAGAACCACTCAGAGGTCTGTGAGGAGCCCCACTGTGCCAGAAGTCGAGCGCTTAGTTCACTCAGGCTTTGCTTTGCTGATAATCTCACATCACAGAAAGACACGGTTATGGTGACGAGAGCTGCTGCCTGGACCTATTTTTGGCTGGTGAGGTAGAACTAGATGGATGGCAGGATGGAGTTGACTGACCGGCCCTTGGAGACAAAAGGGACTTGCCATCAAATGATTTATAAGAGCAAAGAAGGGAACATGAGCAGCAAATGTTCCTGAAGACTGTAGGAAAGAGGAACTACACAAGTCCAGCAAAAATAAGGTGTGGCTCAATGGACTTAAACAAACTGGGAGGGCAGCACAATGTGGAGGTTAAAGTACACACTCAGGAAGCTGTATAGCCCTGAGTCAGGCCTGCAGCTCTGCCCTCACAGCTGTGCAAATGTCCCCTCCCCAGAGCGCAGGCTTCTCACTATAATCGTGAAGAATAAGACCTACCTTGTACGTCGATTGTGGGAATTAAATGAGATAAGGAACATACAGCATAGTGCCTGAATCATGGTAAACACTCAAATGTTGCCTGTTACTGTTGTTGTTCTCAGCCTTGTAGGCTTCCGAAGCGTGAGGCACCGGGCTAGATGCTCTTTGATCCCATGGTCAGAGATTGTAATCATATAGAGCTTGATTCTAGAAAGACTGCAGGTTCCACATAATAGATTCTGATGATCCATTCATACCTAATTCCAGAAAGGAAGGAGTGAGGGAGTTATCCAAAGAAATCACTGTCTCCAATGAGTTTGTATTTACAAAGACACTTACAAAGGCAGGAAGGAGGAACCTGCAGCCAAGAGCAGATACAAAGGAATGATATAAAATGAAAGAATCAAGCCAGGGAATTGGACCTGGGATTTGTGCAAACAACAATTACACTTTGAACAAGAAAAAGAACAAGAGAGGTTGTTGGCCTACTGCTTGGGGCAGATGACACTGTTAACTTTGGCATGATATAGTGAACACAGAATTACTCAGTTCTGTTTCCATCTTCCCTATCAAGAAGAATGATTTGTGAGCCTGAAAGGAGAACAAAAACACGGCCGAGAGGAAATGAAAGTCTGAGATAGTGAGGGGATAGGAGGAGGGCACCTGCTGCTGAGTTTAAGCCTCCAGGCTCCGATGAATTCCGTCCCGGCAGCATCTGTAAGGGCTCCCAAATACTCACTGCAACAGAGGTGCAAGACAAACAGCCCCAGAACCCTCAAAGAACATGAATTCATCATTACAATATATGAAAAATGGCACTATGATAATGTATAAGTTTATGAAGCATTGAAGAATTTCCAGAGACTTGCAGAGGGGCAAATGCTTCAATTTTAGTAGAAGAGACTGTTAGCAAAAGTTACACCAACTTCATCCCTCTCAGAGGGTTCCTCAAATGTTAATTTGTTCCACAGACATCCTTGTTTGGAAATGGTAACAAACAAGACTGCACAATCTCTTTGTGAACTAGGAAGAAAAGTAGAGACTCCATGATAGTACAAGTAAGAGAACTCAGCGTAGCTCAACTATAATCCCCAAAGAGAAAATAGGCTAGCATCCGTCTGTAAAGGGATTTTAATGGTGCATGACTTGGTTTCCGGTGCCCCTGGACACATATGGACATGGGTCTGGCTTGTAGAACAAAGGAGGTATGCTGACATCTGCTGGGAGAAAGATCAGGAGGCAGTGGGTGGGGTGCAGAGGGGTTCAGAGAGCAGCTGAGGAAGCCGAGAGCCTGTGTTTGGATCCTAGCTCCACCCCATGATAGCCATGTGATGCTGACAGAGTTACTTAGACTCTGACTCCATTTCCTCCCTCTGGAAAATGGGAAGAATAATTGCTTTGACCTCACTAGATGACGTAGTTTCCATCACTGTGTATTAAAGCATTTAGAAAAGTACCTGATTAGAGAAGTTATTGAGAGCCCAAAACATCTTGTCTGGCTGAAATTATGGAATCTTATAAAATGAAAACTATAAAATACTTATAATAAGTTCTAATGCCAAATAAGGGAAACAGCCTATAAG
Organism: Aepyceros melampus; assembly: GCA_006408695.1. Taxonomy (NCBI): domain Eukaryota; kingdom Metazoa; phylum Chordata; class Mammalia; order Artiodactyla; family Bovidae; genus Aepyceros; species Aepyceros melampus. Next base: position 150,299 of record SJXQ01006653.1, on the reverse strand, counting down.
TTTACCAATATGGGGTTGATCGTACACATGTATGATGGAATATGACAGCCACCAACATCATGTTACAGAAGAATAATTAAAGCAATGAAGAAAATGGGTCAGGGTTAGGGAGAGGTGGTGATGGAGGCAGAGGTGCTCTTTGGGGAAGATGGTCTCTGAGGGATGGTCATGACCAGGGACTGAAGTGAGTCTGGAGCTGCGCAGTGCTGGGAACAGCAAAGGCCCTAACGCAGGAAAGGGTCTGGATTTGAAGGAAGCACATAAGACTGGAGCGCTGTGTGCCAGGTGTAGAGGAGACGGAAATGGGGTTGGAGAGACCTCGCCAGGCAGGATCCTTCCAGCCAGGGAAGCTCTAGGGTTTTATTTTCTGTGACATGGGAATCCACAGGAGATTGTAAGCAGGAGAGAGTTAAGATTTTAAAGGATCGCACTGGCTACTTTTTGGAGCACAGGCTATAGGGGAGTAAGAAAGGAAGTAGGGAAACATATTTTGGGCAATAGTAATTTAACAGTTCTGCAGTATTTTAAGAAAAAGATGATGATGGCTTAAGCTGGGAGGAAATGGTGAGAAACGGCAGACTCAGAATACATTTTGAATAGCATGACCCTAATTTTGTAAAAAAAGAAATATAGACATGTATATATGCTGGGAAGATGTATACTCAGGAAAGAAGAGTGGTTATCTCTGGATCGTGCATCCATGGTGATTTTAATTTTCTACTTTGTGATTTTCTGCATTTTCCCCAGCAAACATATAGTATTTAAAATATCAGGGGAAAAAAAGAGGACATTTTTGGAAAAGAAAAAATCAATTATTCAGGGACAGGCCACATGAGGTGTGGATCAGTAACTGCCTAAGTAAAGAGACCTTGAGGATTTGACTGACAGCAATTACACTGTCACTGTTGACAGTGTAAATGACTAACTAAAAAAAGTAATAACGGCAGGTAATAGGACATAATTTAGGGACTGCCTGATAGGGAGCTCACTCTGTGGGTGGTGACTGCCCCTTGCACTCTGCTTTATCCAAGCCCACCTAGTGAATGTTCTGGGTGCCACGTTCTAAGATCTAAATGAGCTGGAGGAGAACCATCAGGATAGGGAGAGGGCTTCAAACCACACACATGGTAATAAGGAGCAGTGACTGGCCCCTGAGGACCCACTCTGTGTCAGGCACTTGAAAAATGTGACGTAGTTACAGTATGAGATGCTCAATTTGACCAGAGGAAAAAGGTGGCAAATGAACATTCTTTGACTGCACTAAACACTTTTTCACACTTTATCACATCTGATCATTACCATGATATCTGAGATAAGTATCACCTAGGTTTTGTAGAACTACAGTTCTATGAAACTGAGTTAAAGAAACAGCACTGGTATCCTTATGGACTCTGGAGTCAGAAAGCCTAGGTTCAAATCCTAAGCAGCTCTGTGACCTTGGGCATGCTACTCAGCCTTCCTAAGTCTCAATTTCCTCATCTACAAAAGAGGGGGTATGACACCTATCTTAAGGGACTGTTTGGAGGTTGAATTATTTAATACATCAGAGCATACTGCACAGTATTTAGCATTGTTAAGAAAACATGCTTAAAATCACCCTGTGAGTTGGGGAACCAGTGGAGAAGAAAAGAATCCTAGTTACTTTCTAGGAGGTAAACATCTGTGGATAGAGAAGGATGGGGAGGCTTGTACTGACTTTAAGAAGTAGAATCAGACCCTTGAACATAAGCATAACAGGTGTTTCAGTTCAGCTCAGTTAAGTGGTTCAGTCACGTCCAGCTCTTTGCGACCTCAAGGACAGCAGCACGCCAGGCTTCACTGTCCATCATCAACTCCCGGAGCTTACTCAAACTCATGTCCATCAAGTCTGTGATGTCACTGAACCATCTCATCCTCTGTTGTCCCCTTCTCCTCCTGCCTTCAATCTTTCCCAACATCAGGGTCTTTTCACATGAGTCACTTCTTCGAATTAGGTGGCGAAAGTATTGGAGTTTCAGCTTCAGCATCAGTCCTTCCAATGGATATTCAGGGTTGATTTCCTTTAGGACTGATTGGCTGGATCTCCTTGCAATCCAAGGGACTCTCAAGAGTCTTTTCCAACACCACAGTTCAAAAGCATTAATTCTTTGGCACTCAGCTTTCTTTATGGTCCAGCTCTCACATCCATACATGACTACTAGAAAAACCATAGCTTTGACTAGATAGATCTTTTTTGGCAAAGTAATATCTCTGCTTTTTAATATGCTGTCTAGGTTTGGTAGGGTGCAACTTGAAATTTGTTGGCTAGGTAACGTCAGTTACTTTTCTGCCAAAGTAGACACAGATTTTCCCAGTTCAGGGAAGAGTCATTTAGTGGTCCAGAGAAGGCAATGGCAACCCATTCCAGTACTCTTGTCTGGAAAATCCCATGGACAGAGGAGCCTGGTAGGCTGCAGTCCATGGGGTCGCTAAGAGTCAGACATGACTGAGTGGCTTCACTTTCACTTTTCGCTTTCATGCATTGGAGAAGGAAATGGCAACTCCAGTGTTCTTGCCTGGAGAATCCCAGGGACAGGGGAGCTTGCTGGGCTGCCGTCTATGGGGTCACACAGAGTCGGACATGACTGAAGTGACTTAGCAGCAGCAGCAGCATCATTAAGTGGTCACTCCCTGATGCTGTGATATGCTGTGCCCACTGACCTGGAGGGCGATGCAATGCAGAGCTGATTTCTGGTGAGAGGTGGGACAAGGGAGGGATGTATAGAATCTCCCTGATGGGTTAGGACAGACCCCATAAGAAACCCTCCAAGAGGTAAGGAACTAAAGACCCCAAAGGAAAAACTCACCATGAGAAAAGGGGCAGTCTAGTCTGATGGTCTTGGGTTTCCAGCAGGGATGTAGGGTAGCCCCTGCAGGGGTGGAGAAGGTTGATTCCTACACAGCCCGTGGCTGAGACTAGAAAGCTTTCTGATGTGGGAATGACTTGAAAACAACAACTGAGATTATGAACTCAGAGAGCTGCCATCTTGGTGCCCAAGGATACATACCATGCAGAAGCCTGAGGGTGGGAAGAGAATCCGAGCACCTGTGGGAAGTGGTGCTGGACCTTGCAGAGCCAGAGCTCAGTGTCTCCACCTGGCGAAAGGCAGCAGCACCGGGAAGCCTTGCAGCCTCCCTTAGGTGCTTTTCTGCCTGCATTTGGAATGGGGACTAACCCTTGTGGGACATTCTTAGTGCTCTTATATGTTTAAAGAGGTAGAAAATGCAGGGTTTAAGAGTGGTTTTGGACTCTCTACTAGTCTGAGCAGGAGGATGTTCCTGGCAACTGACAGGGGAGAAAATTTGTAACCTCCACCCTATTTTACCCCAGGCTAAAATAGGTTAACTCAGTTGTATCTGTTTAACAAGACTTGATTAAGCTCAATGTTAAGGCCTTTCTAATAATAATAATAGCTAATATTTATTTAGTGCTTATTATACACCAAAATCTTTACATGCCTTAGCTCATTAATCCTCACAAAACCCCATGAGATGGACATTACTTTTTATCACCATTTACAGATGAGGAAATGGAGAGTGGGTGTGTCACAGTCACAATGATGGAATAGGAATTAGACAGACAGAGAGACCCAATCACAGAGATTATCCTTTTAACCACTGTATCTTTATAAAGATGGAAGGAGAGTGCATACACAGTGGCACCAGAGCTGATGGCATTAGATCAGACACATGTTTGGGCTAGAATACCCATAAAGTCCTTTCTCAGGCTACGACACTGAGATTTATACTTCCTTGCAACCTTAAGATCTGTGTGTTTCATTTATCCCTACAGAACTGCTATCAAAATGAATTGTTTGTTATGAGTGGAAAATAAGCATAGGAACTACTGCTAAGGAATAGAAAGATAAACCACATGTTGAGATGCATTCTAAGTCTGTAGGTCAAATTGCATTACAACAACCCTCAGGGGCATGGTACTTGTTCACTCAACAAATATTTATTATACAACTTTGGTATGGTTCTAGGTGCTTGGTATATAGCAATGAACTAAACAGTCAAAGGTCCCTGCTTTGCGGATTTTACAGTCTTGTGGGGGGAGGGAAAATAAACAGTAAACATTATAGCTGAGCAAATTATATAGTATATTAGAAGGCTTTAAGTACTTGATCACAGTTGTAGTTTTAAATTAGGCTGGCAGGGGAGACCTCTTTGACATCTAAGCAACAACTTGAAGAGGTTAGAGAGTCAGTCATTTAGGTCTCTGAAGGAGAAACGTTAGAAGCAGAGGATATAACCAATGCAAAGAGCCTGCCTGGTTGGAGGAACAGCAAAGGGACCCCTTGGGACTGAGCAGGGTTAGGGCAACAGCAAAGGGGAAGAGGGGAGGCCCCAAGAGCTGGGCAGGGGTGATGGGCCTTCCAGGCCATTGTCAAGATTGGCTTTAATTCTAGGAGAGATGAGGAACTGCGGTGGGACTGAAAGCAGAGAACTGACATGATCCAACTTACATGAGTGCATTAAGATACACCACATTTTATGTTGTTTTGACTTTAAAATGTTCTTTACCACTGAGATCGCTGCGCCTGAGGAAACAGAGCTGATACCTAATGAAAGTCTGTACAATGTGCTAAGAACTGCATGGGCCTTGTGACTGGAGGGGAAGGAGAGGGGGTTGGTGGATTTGAGTAAAAATAGTTTTGTCATTTAGTGCAGAGCTGCTAGATGGAATAACTAATAACAATAGCTGTAAAGGTCACTGCAAATAATAAGTGCTATTAAACACTAACCAATACTTAAAAATAAAAGCTTATCATTACTCTCTGGCCCAGGAGTCAGGACCTCTGGCCGCCCGCGGGGCTCCACCAGCCTGTTATCGCTTCGGAATCTTTAAAGGACTTTTCCTTCAGCTGGGTTATCTGATGACTGAATCTCCCATCAACAGCACTGGTGGAAGCAACCGAACTGTTTGCCATGTATACTTGGCAACAAAACAATCTTGAGGGGAGGTGTTGATGAACATTTGTTTAAAAAAAACCAGCAAACCATTGATTCATAAGTTGCCCTTACAAGACTCCCTGAAAAGCATTGAGTGTTTAAATGAGTGACATGGGGATGCAGGTAAAAAGCTCTTGCAACGAGCTGTTTATACCAATCCATTGGGCCATGGAAATTTTGCTCAAGATTTATTTGTGTGGGAATAACACTAGAATACTAGCTTGCCGGTGCCAGCTTTGAAACCGACACAATGAATAGCTATTGTTCTTGACACTGTATCCGGCCGCTCATATCCACACACACTGAAGATGACCTTCCTCTCTAGAAATAACTGCCAGCCATTTTATATATATTTTTAATTGTTACTGGGATACTCAATGTTCTAGATGCCTGGCAAGGAGGGTAATGTATAAGATATTTCAGATTCTCTCCTTGAAAGGATTCCACAACCTCTCTATTTTGGTAAGTCAGGTCACTGATGTTACTGCATTCCAGCATAATGAGATATGCTAAGAGCTTATGAAATAAAGGGTGGAGAAACGAACTAAGCTATTAAAAGTTATTAAACATTTGTCAAGTACCAGAGTCTGTGTGATGATATCATTTTGTTTCACCATCACAAGCCCGTAAGAATAGATACTCTCCTCCGTGTTGAAGATGAGGCAGCTAAGGCTGGGAGAGATTAAGTCGCTTGCTTCAATTACTTAATAAGTGTCAGAGCTGGGATTTGCACTTAAGTCAGTTGGCACCTGAGACACAGATCTGCCCTCGAAAAGGCTGTCATCTAGTGGGTGAGGCAGGACTGACACATAGAGAAATCCATTGGGGAAAATACCAGCAATACAAAATCAGTGCTCATAATCCATGTGATCAGGACTCCTGATTCCAATTCTAGAAATGAGTAGGAAAGTGAAGTGAAAGTGTTAGTTGCTTAGTCGTGTCCAACTCTTTGCGACCCCACAGACTGTAGCCCGCCAGGCCCCTCAGTCCATGGAATTTTCCAGGCAAGGATTCTGGAGTAGGTGGCCATTCCCTTCTCTAGGGGGAGATTCCCAACCCAGGGATCAAATACAGGTCTCCTGCATTACAGGCAGCTTCTTTACTGTCTGAGGCACCGGGGAAGCTGAAAAGGCCCTAAACAAAGTACTTACAGGGACATTAGTGAAGGGACCAAAGGAAGCATGATTTTTCTAACAATGACAAAATTGCTTCAAATGATCTAAGATGCCTGAGAAGATGGGCATGAGGCTGCAGGCCCAAGACAGCACTGCCCACCTTCTGACTCACACATTCTCCCTCAAGTTCCACGGTGTGCAGGATAATAGATGTGGCGTGGAAGGTGTCAGATTAAAAGCAAAGTCCTAAGACATTAAGGTAAAATGTGAATTAAGTCACAAAGACAGCAAATAGGACTCACTGGTAACTATGAAAATAAGACTGAAAGGTGACTGATGACCTGCTAAAGTTTGAGGAAATCTTTAGCTTCTAGGATGTCTGCCTTCTTTCTTGTCATGCACTGGGCTTTACTCTGGGAATGGCCTTTGTGCTAGTTACTAAGCTATAAACAACCTCTGATGCTCTACCTTGTGATTCTGGAAATAGAACCACAAGGAACAGAAATGGCTGTTTAGGATGTTGACTGAAAGAAAAGTGGTTCTTCTGGCCAGGGCAGACCACTACGGTGCTGAACGGCCTACACAAATACCCCCTAAAGTCATACATGATCCCTGTCATGCAGAGGGTAAGCAATTTCCCTACTGGGAATCTAGAACTCAGCTATTCCGTGTCACCAACTGTGGGGATCAGGATGTTACTCCTGGGAGTAACTGGTCCAGGCATCCCAGTGGGGCCAGGGTCCCACACAGAAGAGGCAGTGGGAACACTTCCTGGTTGACTACTCCATCAGGGGAGTAGGATTTGGCTATCTTACCCCTTGACAGCTACTTCTGCCACCACTGGCTAATCATTCATGTGCTCCACCACCTCAATACTCCCTCAGCTCTGAAAGTACCAAGCAGGTAGAGGTGGCAATAACGGGGACCCTGGACCCCAGGCAGTGCAAATCCACCTCCTACCAAGACCACAGTGCAGTTAACATTTCGGAGGGGAAACTGGAAAGGAGCAAAGGCCACAAAAAAAAAAGAAGTACAGCCTCTCTTTCTCCTATAATCTATCTTTTGATCTTTTAATATATAGATATAATACAATAATATGCATCTGTTTTTACACAGTAAAAGAACATGAGTTAGTTTGGTCAGAGATTCACTGTGACCTCTCTAAGAAAGACTTCACTCACAGAGCAGCTTAGAGAGTTGCATTTGCACATGTGCAGACGTCACAGGGACTCAACTGAATCTTACCAAGAATAAGCAATTCCATGGCCCTCCCTCAGGAGCAACTACACGTTAGAGTTTCTGTCACTTTATTTTCAGGCATTTCTGCTAACCAATTGCACACCTATTTGCTTTTTTATCATTCTAATATTGAAATTTTGTATAAACCTGATTGTAAAAGAGCCACCAGAGAGATGTGGCTTTGGTGTGACACCAAGCATAACATGGAGCGTGAAGTCAGTTAACAACAAAAAGAGATACATTTCCTGGTGTAATAAGTTTAAAGAAACAAGCCAAATCTTTCACATCTTCTCCATGTAAAGAGCACTTTCTGTGGATGGGAACTATTTTGAAAAGTTCCACAGAAGAACAATGAGTGACAGTGGGCTGGGTTGTCTTCCCTTGGTCCCTCCACATCCACTCACCATCCTCTCTTGAGTGCTGTTCCAGAAAGTGCAGCCTGTAGCGGGCTCTTGTGCTTCCCGGCTTCCTGTTAGCTTCTGCCAATGGGGAGCTCACAGGAGATGGGGCCACTGTTCAAACGTCACTGGCAAATGAGAATTTCTGTCTTGGGACTTCCCTGGTTGTCCAGCGGTTAAGAATCCTCCTGCCAATGTAGGGGACACAGGTTTGATTCCCTGGTCCGGGAAGATTCTACATGCTGTGGGGACTGAGCCTGTGCTCAAGAGCCCACACACCATAGTGAGAAGCCTGTGCACAACTATAGAGTAGCTCTCGCTTGGTGAAACTGGAGAAAGCCCGCGTGCTGCAACGAAGACCTAGTGTGGCCACAAATTAAAAACAAACAAAAAAGCCAAAACTAAGAATCCTTAAAAAAAAAAAGTTATGTCTTCAGGACCCCTTTCAGGTTTACTGTGTCCTTGACCTAAGGTCACTTCTCTCTATATATCATGGCCACCCCTCTGCCATCCATCAGGGGCCAGGGGGAGGGCAGTTTTCCTGCTCTTAGTCCTGGGTTCCTGCTTGACCTCCATGCCCTGTTCCAACACACACCCACATCTCTGCAGATAACTCCCTTATAAGTAAACTCTTAACAGATTGTTTTAATTTGGTGTGCCATCTCTTTCTTGTTAACTGGACAATGGACTCTAAAGATATACCACTCAATATGGGCAGGGGGAGATAACATTCTAGTCTCGTATTGAAAATCTGCTTTTCAAAGAGTTAAGTAATATTTGTTATTGTTAGGTAATGTGCAGAGATGCTATTCAAACATTTAACATGGTGCTCTAGCAGGGTCCTGCTGAACCAGGCATTATCCCTTTAGTTGCTGGATTATGGAAAAGCCTAGAAAGTTCCAGGGGAGGGGATGTGGCAGCCAGGGCAGAAAGCACTTGGTGGGAGGGGATGTCAGGACTGTAGGTATTGACCAACCAATACTGGAGGGTTTAGTGTTTTAACAGCTGGTCCACTCTAGTACTCTTGCCTGGAAAATCCCATGGATGGATGAGCCTGGTAGGCTGCAGTCCATGGGGTCACTAAGAGTCGGGCATGACTGAGCTACTTCACTTTCACTTTTCACTTTCATGCACTGGAGAAGGAAAGGCAACCCACTCCAGTATTCTTGCCTGGAGAATCCCAGGGACAGAGGAGCCTAGTGGGCTGCCATCTCTAGGGTCGCACAGAGTCAGACATGACTGAAGTGAAAGCAGCAGCAGCAGCATTCCAGCTGAATATTTGTTGGGTAACATGCCTACCTATCTATTTTCACCTTTGGGCCAGTAAGTTCTAACCACAAAGCTCATTTCTATGGTTATTTAATATACTCTGTAGGCAGAAATGCAGATGAAGAAGGAGCAGGGAACAGATGTTGCCTTGTATGTATAATGAATGAGCAACAAATTTTGTATTCCCTCCCTCTACCCCAAGTGAACCAAGAAAAGAACCAATTTTAAGCCTCTGGCAGAATGGGGAACGTATTGACAAGCTCGACATATGAACCAAATTGCAAGGGCTGCCCAGCACTACCAGGCGATTTTTACAACTGTGACATTTGCATCATAGATTGTCTGTGCTAAGCATTTTGCATCTCTTATGACAGTCCTTTTAATCCTGGACTTTGGTTTCTTATGTTCCAGCCCATAAAATAAGGCACTGTTTGATCCTAAGCCATACACAAGAAATTTCTTAGTTCTTTTAGCCCTGATCCTATGTAATATAATTGGTTATTCCTCCTCTGAAACAAAATTATATCACATATTTTTATATTTCCTTCTACTGCTTCTATGGTGACACTATTTACATATCTCAAGTGATTAGTCATAAAATCAGGCCATATGCTTGTAACACTTAACTATCTGGATTTTTAATCCTGTTAGTTTCGGTCATGGACAATTACATAAATTCCCTTCTTATTTACCATGTTGAAAATAACAAATAGCTAAACTATCTAGCTAATGTAGCATCAGGTTTCAGAAAACAGAACACCTTATGAATTTGCCAGAATTTCAAAGGAATCTTTAGCTATAGGACAATGGTTTGATATGAAAGAACACGCATGCCAGCAGCTAGCATTTCAAATACTGTCATTTCTCCTTTGTCCCATTATCCACTGGAGGTAACTTAAGACAACAGAATCAGGAAGCAGGTAGGGAATGTGTGCACATACGTGCAAGAGGCTAAAGGATATAGGATCAATTAAGCTATAGAAGAAATGTGATGATGACAAATTGCACTGCACTGTAAGCCAGGCCTTGTTTAGTATTAATATAAATGTCAGCTGATATCTATAACATAATTTACAAATTTTGCTTCTGTTTAATCTCCTGTTCACAAGAATAACTGATCAAGGAGGATATCCTGTCTTGATATGAAGATATGTTCTTCAAAGCTTATTTGTTGAGTTTTTCCTTATGAGATTTATGAAATCAAATGTTTCTCCTTCTTAAAGAAAAATATTACACCATAAGCCTGTAATTAAACAAGCATCTCTGGAAACAGAAAAGTAAAAAGAAGCACAATTAATTGTGCTAACCATTCTTCCCCAAGGATATTAGCCAGGGCTTCAAGAATTAATTAGAATAATATTAATGAAACAGAATTATCAAGCTACATCTAGCATTTTTCCATCTTACAAAACACTCCAAGAAAAGACAGATACTTGGTCCAGTTAAGTAAGCAAACAAATTCAACATTTCTAAGTAGACTGTGTTAAAATTCCCTGAGAACAGAGGCAGTCCTGGGGTCTTTGTTCATCTTGCTTCCCAACATGTTCCTAAACACACCACACAAAAGATCTCAAGGAATGGAAATAATAAGTAACCCTCTTGTTTTCTAGTAAAAAGTTAGTTGTTCTGGGAATAAAATGTACCATTACCCACCCTCCAAGTGGGGAAACTCAATCAAACTGCCATGGAAGTATAACGTTAAATAGGCAGCAAAGTAAACCCTTGACTTCTAGTGCGGCTAACAAACAGGCTGCTGACCACCCACAGAGACAATTACAGAATCCCCCACAATCCATTACCTCAGTCAAGTAAATTCCCATTTACCACTAAGGAGCAGAAGCTGTAAATTTCCCTCTAAATGTGCTTCCCCAGCAAATCTGTGATCAGAAGATGCCAACAGCATTGCTTCAGCCACGGTGTTTCTCCCCCACCTGGCCGACTCCCCCACTTCAGTTCTGGGCCTGCTTTTGGGGGGGCCTTTCTTTCGTCAGAAACAGACAGCAATCAATTTGATAATATAAAAATGTCAGATCAATCTATTTACAGCTAAAAAAAAAAATATTGATGAAGTTACAACCTCAAAAAATCCAGACACTAAACCATCTGGATTCACAGTGGGAACGCAAAACAGAAGAGGCCAGAGGCACAAAGTCCAGGGGCCTGGGAGGCCTTCTGGTGGGATGGCTGTCCTCACACTGAGATCTCCTCTAGGCCGCTCCCGGCAGAGGCGCTTTTGCAGGGTGGCCCACGGCTCCTCAGGTCAAACGGGCAATTGCTTTTGCATGTGTGCTAAATTCCTTCAGTTGTGTCCGACTCTGTGCGACTCTATAGACTCTAGTCCTCTAGGCTCCTCTGTCCATGGGATTCTCCAGGCAAGAATCCTGTAGTGGGTTGCCATGTCTCCCGCCAGGGGATCTTCCTGACCCAGGAATCAAACCCATGGTTCTGCTGTCTCCTGTATTGGCAGGTGGGTTCTTTACCACTAGCGCCACTGAGGAAGCCCTGGCAAATTGCTCATATTGATCTAAAACTTCTACCTGTTTTATACTCCCTTTGTTTTTCACTTTTTGTTTTGCTGAGGAAGTAGCGTAAGACTAGCCCTCATCTTCCTTCCAGCTCTGCGTGGAGTCTGTGTTCACCATGATGTCTTCTCTAGGCCTTATCCCTTTAGTCTCACTGGCTGCCTCTATCAGGCTAAGAACACAGAGGATTCAACAATGAGCAAGAAGCAGTGCGAGGCACACATGTGATTAAACAATTCATTAGGATGACTGCTATATCCACAAAGTCTTCTGGAAACTGCCGTTTAAAGTTTTTATCCATAACAATGTAAACCTTTTTTCAGCAAAGTCTATACGGAACACAGTACGTGGGTTGAGTGAGCAGAGCTGCTCTGGGTGGAGTAAGATGGGGGCTCAGCCTCCCTCTGTTCCCTTCAGGGGCCTAGAAACACCCCCACCCCAAAGAGTCCCAGGGCCCTGTGCAGCCCAGTGTAAACACCACAGCTCTAGAACTTAAAAGAAGGCAATCTGGTCAGATGTGGAGGCTGGGAGGTGAAGGGATAAAGAGCAGGTAATGCGAAACATCCCTAGAGTAAGTGGCACCTGAACTAGAGTGATGGCTGAACAGAGTTGAGCAAAGCAAGCTCGCTCGGCATTTTGGCTGCGCTGAGGGAGTGATGAGCCCGGGGAGTGTGTGAGGGAGTGCCCTGAACCAAAGTTAAAAAGCAGGCTGGACAGAGGGAGGAAGGCTTTGAATGCTAAGCTAAGGAATCTGTACTTTTCCCAAAGGAAAAGCCATTGGAAGCTTTTAGACTGGGGAGTGACATGAGAAGATCTGTGTTTCAGAAAGGTTAAGTTCAGTGGTGATAAGGAGTTTACACCACAGAATGGAACAAGGTGGTGGAAACTAATACTGAGGTTGTTGCAGTGGTGAGATGACGAGCACTTGTTGGAAGGACATTTTGGAGACAAAATTGGTAGAAGATGTTGGCTGGTTGATTAAAGGAGAATTCCAAGATAATGCTAAAATTTCTTATTCATTAACTCAGTTAACAAGCACTCACTGAGTACCTACTACGTGCTGGGTGCAATTTAGAGATGAATAAAAATAGTTTCTGCCTTCAAGAAAGGGACAGCCTGGGGCTTCCCTGGTGGTCCAGTGGTTAAGAATCCACCTTGGGAAAAAAAAAAAAAGAATCTGCCTTGCAGCACAAGCGATACCAGTTCGATCCCTGGTCCAGGAAGATCCCACATGCTATGGAGCAACTGAACCTATGTGCCACAACTCCTGAAGCCCGTGTGCCCTAGAGCTGTGCTCCACAACAAGAGAAGCCACACACTGCAGCTAGAGGTGCCCCCACTCGCCGCAATTAGAGAAAGCTTGGGTGCCGCAATGAAGACCCAGCACAGCCAATAAATAAATTAATTAAAATGTTTTTAGAAAAGAAAATGGCAGCCTATTCAGTGCGACAGACAGGTAGGCAGCTAAGCAGAACATGAGTGCTAAGTGTGTCTACAGAAAGTGTACGTGAGGGTCTGAGAGCATAAAGGGGTGAGAGCCAGACACACACGCTGGCCCCTTCCACTCTATTCCACTCTCCTTCCATCACACCGTACTGTGCAGCAGGGAATGGAAAGCTAAGGCCTACTTTACCTTGCAACTCTGTTTCCCCATATGGACTTAGTCTCTGCCAACCAAAAGCAAAGACGGAAAGACTTGGAACATAAGTATAAATGCCGTGATGTAGTGGTTACCTGTGACTGCTGGCATCATTTATCCTAACAAACAAGGGTGTGGAGGCTTTTTTAAGGGGCAGCCCCCAGCTTCCTGGGGGTGCCAGTTTCCAGCTGACATGCCTCTTAGCAGAGGCAGTGAACCCTTGGTTGGCCAGTTCTGCAGTGATAATTTCGGAGTCACCCCTGGAAACTCAGCTTAGAAACTGTTCCTTCAACCCTACGATAATTTTATGAGCACCTGTTCCTCCTTTCTCTCTCTTTTAAAGCCAGCTGAATAGATTGTTAGCCACAACTAATTCCTAATTGAATCAAAGAAATTAAGGTAGGCTGGAGGTGGTCAGGGAAGGCTGCCAGGAGAAGATAAAGCTTGGATAAATCTTAAAGGCTGAGTATAATTTAGTCAAATGGAGAACCAGAGAAGACATTCCAGGCAAAGCTGGGAAGGTAAGTAAGAGAGAGAATGATGTGTCCAGAGAACAGCATAGGATTCACAGAGGGGAAAGCTAGGAGGTAAAGACAGAAGGGCAGCCAGAGGCACATTCATGACAGCCTCTCGTGAGGCTAAGCAGTCTGAGTTTTATTCATGGGAAGTTATTGGAAATTGTAAGCAAAGGAATAATATAAGCAGACTTAAATGTTAAAAAGACATCCTTGCAGAATTGTGAAGTGTAGATTGGCACAGCTAGAGAGGAAAGTGGAGAGACTTCAGCAGGAGGGAATTGCAATCATCCTGGCAAGAAATATTGAACTTGAGAGAACAGCTAAGAGGCAGTTGGAGCAGAATGGTGGGGACAGATTTCAGAAGTGAAAAGGAAGCAGAATCTCTGAGCCTGTAAGATCATCTAGGTGTAGGGTGGATGTGATTAAGAAGGTGCTGTTGAGGGTGATACTCCATTTTCTGGCTTTGCCAACAGGTGGATGCTGCTGCCATTTATTCAGGTATGGAATAAGGAGAGGGGAAGATGGTGGGGAATAAGGGTAGGGAAGATGAAGTGTTCAAGTGTGGATATGATACACTGAAGAAGCCCATAGACAACTAAGTAAAATTATAAGCAGGCCTTGGGATAGATGAGTTTGTAATTCAAAGTTCAGTTTGAGAGTCCTTCCAGGTAAGTGAATGCTAAAAACTGGGGTAGAAGGATTGAAGAGAATGTATAACCTGAAAAGGGGAAGGGCTGATGATAGAGAACCAGGGACAACAACCATTTATAAGGTAAGAATGGAAAAAGAGGAAGATGGGACCAGAGAGAAAAGAGAATACAAAGAAAATGGTGTCTTGGAGGGCCAAGAGAGAGACGTGAAGAAGGGAAAAGTAGTGCAGTATCCGATGTCCCAGAGCGCGCACACACACACACAAACACACACACATATACACACATGTACACGCACACGCACACACGTACACACTCTTGTGCTTGTGCAGACACACACAGAGTTTTTTTGCAAAACCTAACCAAAAGTGTTTTAATGGGAGAGTGGGGCAGTGCATTTTAATAGAGGGGGAAAAGTAAGCACTAGAACAATCGAGAAAATATCAAAGGCTATTTTTTTTTCAAAAAACTTCAATATGAGAGCAGAAAGAAAGAGACAGTTGCTAGGGGAAGACATAAGTACGAAAGTTTCATGTGCTTTTTAAGATTGGAATGACTTAGAATAGCATACAATTACTGTGAAGCTGCTATATGCCAAGCGCTGTTCTAAGTGTTTCTCATGTGTTAATTCACACAATCCTTTTAACCACCCCATGAGAGGTACCATTAATCTCTGTGCTCCCAGAGGAAGAAACTGAACCCAGGTGAGCTTAAGGAACCTGTCCAGGGTCCCAGCAGCAGCACCGGGGTCCACATCTGAGGCCTCTGTGAACAGGACTGCACGCATAACCATGGGTGAGGGAGAGCCCTAGATCTGAGTGACAAGAGCCAAGGTAACTGCTAAGCAAAGGAGGGAGGGCACTGTTGACGGACAGTAAAAGGACTGAGGAGTTGCCCTGAGCTGCGACTGAGGCTGGAGCCCAGGAACTTTCCTCTGCCTTCAGTTTGCCAGGTGTGTGATGGGACTGAACAGGACTCACATTGGAGCAACAGGAACTAGGTTTACAGCATGAGGAAAAGGTAAGGAATGATATTGGAAAGAAATAAATATTAATTTATTTAACAAACTTAAATAGTTAATTACGATGTACCAGGCACGCTTTTAAAGATTTCTAAATATTAACTCATTTAAAAATGACCATCAATCGTCACTGTTTCCATTTATTGTCCTGTCTGTGAGCAAAGCATTTCTTTAAAACTCTTATGATCCTCACAACCTCCCTATAAGGAAGCTATTATTCTCATTTAAGGAAAGTAAGTTTTAGACATACTAATTAATTTGCCCAACATCACAAGATTTAGCAAGTGGTGAAGCCAGGCTTTGAACCTGTATTTGTATCTCCAGAGCCTGTGCTTTCCACCACTACACTCCATCTTCTTTGTACAGAATATGGTGATGAATCAAATGTTCAGGCTAGATAGAAGACATAAAGCCAAAAGGGGATGGTTGTTTGGCTGAAATTGGAGGAGCATAGGGTGGAGGTCTCCGTGTGTTTCAAGGGCAAATAGAAGAGGGCTAAACTGAGAGGGTAGAAGTTGGGATCAAACATTGGTATTCCAGAGTTTAGGATTTCAAAGGCACAGCAAGAGCCATGGTTCTGGTTGGAAGGTGCTGGCCTAAGATCTTGGATGGACTCAGGATCTGGAAATGACAGCAAGAAGGTACCATGAGGCTCAGGAGAGAAAGATTTTGACAGAAGGAGAAGAATCTGTGGGCTGGTCAGGGATGCAGCATGGACGGCTAAGAGTGTAACAGGGAATCTCTCCACCTACCCTCCTACTCATCCCTACTCATCCCATCCACTTGTAATAGAGTTAATTGATGAATTCAAAACAACTCCAATGAGGTCAATGATCAAATGGTGCCACACACACACAAAATTGTTCAAACTTGTTCACAGCCATAGGAAGAGCAAAAACTTGGTATAACCTGACCAAAGGTAGGCATGCATGAACATATGTATTTAATATTTTTTAGTTCCTAGTACACCAATAAGTTTCACTGGAGAGACAGAAAATAACAAAATAAAACAAGGCTGATGGTAAGTGCTATGGAATAGCATAAAAGTTGGTTAAGGAGTACAGGCAGTAAAGGAGTGAAGAGGTATGTGTATTGCTATTTTATACAGGGCATCTGGGGAAGGACTCACTGAAAGATGACATCCTTACACAGTCTTGCAAATATCTAAGAGAAGGCACATACATGCAAAGGATCTAAGATGGTACATGCTTAACGTGTTCAAGGAACATGAAGGAGTCCTGAGTGGCTGGAGCAGAAGAAACCAAACAGGGAACAGTAGAAGAAAAGGTTGGGGCAGGAACAGAGCGTGCTTATAGAACATCAGAGTTCTTTTTTTTTTAAGCAAAGGATTAACATGATCTCACTCATATTTCAAGGGCTCACACTCTCTGTTGTTCAGTCACTCAAGCATGTCCAACTCTTTGCGACCTCATGGATTGTAGCATGCCAGGCTCCTCAGTTCTCCACTCTCTCTCAGAGTTTGCTGAAATTCATGTCCATTGAGCCAGTAATGCTATCTAACCATCTCATCCTCATCCACCCTCTTCTCCTTTTGCCTTCAATCTTTCCCAGCATCAGGGTCTTTTCCAATGCACTGGTTCTTCACATCATGTGGCAAAAATATTGGAGCTTCAGTATCTGTCCTTGAGTATTCAGTGTTGATTTCCTTCAGGATTGACTGGTTTGAGCTCCTTGTAGTTCAAGGACTCTCAAGAGTCTTCTCCAGCACCACAATTTGAAAGTATCAATTCTTCGGCGCTCAGCCTTCTTTATGGTTGAACTCTCACCTCTGTACTTGACTACTGGAAAAACCACAGCTTTGACTACACAGACATTTGTGGCAAAGTGATGTCTCTGTTTTTTAATATGTTGTCTAGGTTTGTTACAGCTCTCCTTCCAAGGAGCAAGTGTCTTTTATTTTATTTTTATTATGTGAAGGCAAATTTTATTGGATACATTTTTTTAGTTTTGATATTTGAATCATGTAAAATAAGCAAGAAAAAAGAGCAGGCAGAGAGACAAGGAGAAGGGAAGGAGGGAAGAAGGATGATTCAGGAGACTTCAGTTCAGTTCAGTTCAGTCGCTCAGTCGTGTCCGACTCTTTGCGACCCCATGAATTGCAGCATGCCAGGCTTCCCTGTCCATCACCAACTCCTGGAGTTCACCCAGACTCACATCCATTGAGTCCGTGATGCCATCCAGCCATCTCATCCTCTGTCGTCCCCTTCTCCTCCTGCCCCCAATCCCTCCCAGCATCAGGATCTTTTCTAATGAGTCAACTCTTCACATGAGGTGGCCAAAGTACTGGAGCTTCAGCTCTAGCATCATTCCTTCCAAAGAAATCCCAGGGTTGATCTCCTTCAGAATGGACTGGTTGGATCTCCTTGCAGTCCAAGGGACTCTCAAGAGTCTTCTCCAACACCACAGTTCAAAGCATCAATTCTTCAGCGCTCAGCCTTCTTCACAGTCCAACTCTCACACCCATACATGACCACAGGAAAAACCATAGCCTTGACTAGACGGACCTTAGTCGGCAAAGTAATGTCTCTGCTTTTGAATATACTGTCTAGGTTGGTCATAATTTTTCTTCCAAGGAGTAAGCGTCTTTTAATTTCATGGCTGCAGTCACTGTCCACAGTGCTTTGGAGTCCAAGAAAATAAAATCTCTCACTGCTTCCACTTTTTCCCATTCTATTTGCCATGAAGTGATGGGACTGGATGCCATATCTTAAGTTTTTTGAATATTGAGTTTTAAGCCAGCTTTTTCACTCTCCTCTTTCACCCTCAAGAGGCTAAAGGACTAAAATAGTTTCTATTTGCTTTCTGCCATTAGGGTGGTATTATTTGCATATCTGAAGTTGTTGATATTTCTCCCGGCAATCTTGATTTCAGCTTGTGTTTCATCCAGCCTGGCATTTCCTATGATGTACTCTGCATATAAGTTAAATAAGCAGAAGATAATATGCAGCCTTGTCATATTCCTTTCCCAGTTTTGAACCACTCATGGTTCTAACTGCTGCTTCTTGATCCACATACAGGTTTCTCAGGAGACAAGAGAGGGTGGCCTGGTGCCCCCAGCTCTTTAAGAATTTTCCACAATTTGTTGTGATCCACACAGTTAAAGGCTTTGGCATAGTCAGTGAAGCAGAAGTGGATGTTTTTTCTGGAATTCCCTTGCTTTCTCTATGATCCAACTAATGTTGGCAATTTGATCTCTGGTTCCTCTGCCTCTTGGAAATCCAGCTTGTACATCTGGAATTTCTTGGTTCACATACTGCCAAAGCCTACCCTTGAAGGATTTTGAGCATAACCTTGCTAGCATGTGAAATAACTGTAATTGTATGGTAGTTTGAACATTCCTTGGAATTGTCCTTTTTTGGGATTGGAATGAAAGTTGACCTTTTCTAGTCCTGTGGTCACTGCTGAGTGTTCCAAATTTGCTGACATATTGAGTGCAGCACTTTTAAGCATCATCTTTTAGGATTTAAAATAGCTTAGCAGGAATTCTGTCACCTCCACTAGTTTTGTTTGTAGTAATACTTCCTAAGGCCCACCTGACTTCACACTCCACGGTGTCTGGCTCTAGGTGAGTGATTACACCATCAGGGTTATTCAAGTCATTAAGATCTTTCTTGCATAATTCTTCTGTGTGTTCTTGCCACCTCTTCTTAATCTTTTCTGCTTCTGTTAGGTCCTGAATGTTTCTGTCCTTTATTGTGCCCATCCATGCATGAAATGTTCCCTTGCATCTTCAATTTTCTTGAAGAGATTTCTAGTTTTTCCCCATTCTATTGTTTTCCTTGGTTTCTTTACATTGTTCATTTAAGAAGGCTCAGGATCTGAGTCATAGCTCCAGGTCTTGCTTTTACTGACCATACTGAATCACTCTCACTGCTGAGTGTCAAATGGTTTGTGCATAGCAGGCCTTAGGAAGGAAAGATACCATGTAAGAAGCTACTACAATAAGCCAGGCGGACGACCGTGCTAGCAATGGAGGTGGTGAGAAACACTTGGATTCTGCACATGTTTGCTAAAAGAATCAGAGAACTGGATTGTGTAGTTGGCAGCCTCTATAATGGCCCCCAGTGATTCTTCCTTCTCCTTGAATGTGGGCTGGACCTAGTGACTCATTTTTAATGAAAAGAATATGGCAAAGGTGATGGTATGTCAGTTTCAAGACTAGCTTATTAAAGATGAGTCTGTCTAGCTGCCCTCTCTCACTCTTTCTCTAGCTAATTGTGGGGAAAACCAGATACTATGTTGCAATCTTCCCTTGGAGAGGCCCATATGTCAAGAAACTGTCATCTCTAGCTAATAGCCGGTGGGGACTTGAGGCTTGCCAACAGCCACATGAGTGAATCTGGAAGTGGTCTTTCATAGTCAAGCCTTGAGATGACTGCAGTCCTGGCTAGCACCTTGACTATAGCCTCATAAGAGACTTTGATCCTGGAGACCCAGCTAAGCTGGGTCCAGTTTCCTAGCATGCAGAAATTAGGTATAACTTGTTGCAAAGCAATACAGAACTAATAGAGGTTGGAGATGGGAGGGAAGAGAGAGAATAATTGAGGATGACTCCAAGAGTTTTGGGGTTTTCCCAGTGGTTCATCTGTAAAGAATCCACCTGCAAGGCAGAGGCTACAGAAGACGCAGTTTTGATCCTTGTGTTGGGAAGATTCTCTGGAGGAGGAAATGGCAACCCACTCCAGTATTCTTGCCTGGAAAATCCCATGGACAGAGGAGCTTGCTGGGCTGTTGTCCATGGGGTAGCAAGAGTCGGACACATCCGAGCATGCACACACTACTCGGTTGAGAGGGAGCGGAGGAAGCAGAAAGTGTTTTGGATGGGTTAAATTGAAGATGCCTGGTCAATGGATATCATGAATATGCAGTTGTGTTTTCAAGCCTGGAGTTTAGGGGAGACATCTTGGCTGCTCAAGCCTTTGCTCATTTTTCTATTGCTTTGTCTATCTTTTTGTTATTATTTGTAGTAGTTATTTGCATAATATAGATACAGAGCCTTTGTCAGATACATGCATTATAACTATCTCCCACTCTGCGGCTTACTTTT
Organism: Aepyceros melampus; assembly: GCA_006408695.1. Lineage (NCBI taxonomy): Eukaryota > Metazoa > Chordata > Mammalia > Artiodactyla > Bovidae > Aepyceros > Aepyceros melampus. The sequence goes on along the minus strand of SJXQ01006653.1, from coordinate 129,886 downwards.
TCCCTCTCTGAATAGTCTTTTGGTTTACAGTCTAAATTTTAATACAGTTTGACTTATCCACTTTTCTGTTTTGGCTGGCACATTTTATATTCTGTTTAAGAATTTTTCCATACTCCATGGTTATGAAGATGTTTAGAAATATAAATTTGAAAGTCTACAAGCAATAAATGGTGGAGTCGGTGTGGAGAAAAGGGAACCTTCTTACACTGTTGGTGGGAATGCAAACTGGTACAGCCACTATGGAGAACAGTGTGGAGATTCCTTAAAAAACTGGGACTAGAACTGCCATACAACCCAGCAATCCCACTTCTGGGCATATACCCTGAAGAAACCAGAACTGAAAGAGACCGATGTATCCCAATCTTCATTGCAGCACTGTTTACAGTAGCTAGGACATGGAAGTAACCTAGATGTCCATAGGCAGCTGAAAGGATCAGGAAGTTGTGGTGCTTAGTCACTCAGTCGTGTCTGACTCTTTGTGACCCCACTGACTATAGCCCACCAGGCTTCTCTGTCCATGGGGGTTCTCCAGGCAAGAATACTGGAGCAGATTGCCATGCCCTTCTCCAGAAGAAGTTGTAGTACATAAACAAAATGAAATATTAACTAAGCTATAAAAAGGAATGCATTTGAGTCAGTTCTAATGAGGTGGATGAATCTGGAGCCTATCATACAGAGTGAAGTAAGTCAGAAAGAGAAAGACAAATGCTATATATTAACACAATATATATGAAATTTAGAAAGATGGAACTGATGATCCTATATACAGGTCAGCAAAAGAGACCCAGATATAAAGGACAGACTTTTGGACTCAGTGGGAGAAGGCAAGGGTGGGATGATTTGAGAGAATAGCATTGAAACATATACATTACCATATGTAAAATAGATGACCAAGTTTGATGCATGAAGCAGGGTACCCAGAGCCAGTGGTCTGGGACAGCCCAGAAGGATAGGGTGGGGAGAGAGGTGGGAGAGGGCAGGAAGGGGGACACATGTATACCTATACCAATTCATGTTGATGTATGGCAAAAATCATCACATACTGTAAAGTAATTATCTTCCAATTAAAATAAATATAAAAAATTTTTTAAAAGAATATAAATTTGAGGATCATCAATGTACTGAATAAAGTTACCAATGGAGTGATTATAGAAGAGGAGAAATCTCACACACATACCCCAGGCACGTCGATGCTTTAGAAAACAAGGGGATGAGGAGAATCAGCAAAAGAGGCCAAAAAAGAGTAGATGGTCAATAACGTGGAGAAGACCTGACCGAGACAGAGTGGGGGCCTGGAAGTTTCTAACTGAGGCTATTAATGCTGACATATACTGCTGATAAGCAGAGAAGGATGAGACTCAGCATGGACCACTGGAGCTGGCCGTGTAGAAAACACAAGATAAGCACTATTCTTATGTATGTGTGTATGTTGCGGGTAGGGAAAGCCCTAAAGTCTAATTGGAGCAGAACAGAAGAAGTGAAGACAAATACAGGTCACCCTTCTGAAAGACTGTGCTATAAATGAGTGGAGAAAAATAGGGTGGCAGCTGGAGGGAACTATGTGACCAAGGAAGGTATTTTTTTCCAATGAAAGATGTAATAGTACATGGGAACAGCTAATATGTATACAGCTAGTGAGGAAGATCAGACTGAAGAAATAACTGACAATGAGTTGACAGTGGCTTTAAGTGCTGGAACCATGTCCTTCAGTTGGCAACAGAGATGGGGCCTAGTGCACAGATGGAATGCTAGTCACATATGCAGTTGGCTGGCAAATGTGGGTATGGCAGCAAGTGGAAGGCCTTTTCTGATTGCTTTGGTTTCCCCACACGTACATAACAGAATGATTGAACCTAGACTGTGGACCAGGGTTCGCATCCTAGCTCTCCCATCTAAGAATGTTATAACCGTAGGCAAGTCACTTCACCTCTGTTTTCTCAGCCTTCACATCCGTGAAATGCAGATAACAGTACCTACCTTAGAGGGTTGCTACAATGATCAAATGAATTAATGTGCATAAAGCAAGGTTTTACTTGCATTGCAGACAACATTGAATTTCTGGACATTTTATACTAAGGTGCTAGTCATGGACTAAAGGGAAAACACCAAAGTGGAGCTCCAGGCATCTAAGCGTTTCCCTGGGACACATATTAATGTTTCCCCTGTGTATTGGGGGAAGGGAGTTCTAAGGCAACTTGGCAGGGACACTCTGCCACTCTGGAGCATTGTGATTCTCAACTCCAGGCAGTAGCTACGGCCTCCTGCGGAGCTTCACAAAAGCATCAGTGCGTGGGCCCCACCTTCAGAGATTCTGACTCATTGATCTATGGTGGAGCCTGTGTGGGTACTTCTGGAACGCTCCTGCCATGAATGTAATGTGCACCTAGGGTTGGGAAGTACCAGTCTACTAGATGGGCCATGCTGTGGAGAAGGAGGATGAGCCATGAGAGTTGTATTAAACATTCTACGTATCCCCTAAACTCTGATTCTACATTGACCAAGCCACTTTCAAGATTTACTCTAGTTCTGTAAATGGTTTTTCCGTAAGAGAACAGTGTCCTGATATCTAGCCTGAGTGGCAGTCACCTTCTCATTGTAAATGACTAACGTGTCTCTGTGGTCATGTGCAGCGGCATGACTCTCTGGGCGGCACAGGCAAGTGTTTCGGGACTTAGCACGGGCACGGGTCAAAGGGAAGTCATGGAAGTGGCGCCATCTTCTCAGCCTCATCTGTGGGCGCAGATTAGCCGACCGCTCCCTGAAAACATTTCATCTCCAGGAAGTGAGCAGCTAGGTGTAAACACCACATTTCATATGATGTGTGGGGAAAGGGAGAGCAGAGAATGCTGGCTCAGCTCTCATACCTGTGATGTTGGCACGAACACTGGACATAATTTCTTACAGCCTAGAGCCACAGCTCCTAATCTACAACTCATGAACTTCCTATATCAGAACCCCCCATGTTAAATGAGACTATCTGGAAACAGAGCAGAAATCCACATTCTAAGAGGCTCCCTGGGGAAGTATTATGTATGAGAAAGCAAGGGAATTTAGAAAGTTGAACTGATTTTTACTTTCCATGAAGATGATATGTGAATAAGTCAATTAATGCAGAAGATCTCAAAACCTATTATCCCCTTCTCTACCTTCCAGTGGCATTACCCAAAGAGCAAACTTTCTTAATATTTTTTCTTTTGGAAGTTACTTATCTCTTCCGGATAATATGTTGGATAAAATTAAGAATTATTTATATTTCTTAATTTCTCAACTAAAACAATTTTACTGACTATGATATAAAGATAAGCATTTTTATACTATCCCATTTCTCACCTCTCTTTTCAATGTTTCAAAATTTTTTTCAGTTTCTCTAACAATAATCACTGTAACATTAATTAATATTCACACTTCTGTTTCTTTTTACGCAAAACTTTATATCTTGTCTTGAATTCCCTATTCCATATTCTACCTTGTGTCAGGTATATTTTTAACTTTACATGACTAGATTCTTCAAAAAATAAACCTTCAATCGATAGACCACCTCCTCTTCCCCAACTCTCAACTGCCCACCTCTGCTTCCAAAGGCCCTGTTGGCTCTCAATTCAAGGCCTCCTCTGCTAGGTCAGCAGCTTCCTTGGCCCCTGCAACTGGTGCTAGGCTGTCTGTTATCTTTCCCTACCTCTCATCTGTCAGCTCACTTTCAACCTTCCAGAAATGTGTTCAGGTTTCTCATTCTGTTGTGAACCCCAGTTCCATTCCCTTCCCTGCTGTGGGTTTACTCTTTTGGTAGTTTATGCTTTCCTTTTGGTTGGTCTTGGGAGTAATGGAAGGCAAATGTTTGCACCTTGTTCATCTCCATGAAACAGATGTCTTGGAACTTATTTTATAGAGCAAACTGCATGGTCATTGCTGTTTTGCATATCAGTCCCAATTCCCTCTTAATTATGTTTGTCCTGCTCTTTCTTACATAAAGACTGTTCTTAATAGAATATGTATTAAGCAAATTTTCATTTCCTTTGTCATCAGTTTATAACAATCTGTTCTCCTTGTATTACACTCTTTTAAAATCTACCTTAGTGCCATTGAAAGTATTTTCAAATATCTCAGGTCATTGTATCTACAATTTTTGAATGTTTGTCTCACTCTTGGGTATTTAGCACTGGCTATACCTCAACCTAGATAGCATATTCAAAAGTGGAGACATTACTTTGCCAACAAAGGTCCGCCTAGTTGAGGCTATGGTTTTTCCAGTGGTCAAGTATGGATGTGAGAGTTGGACTGTGAAGAAAGCTGAGCACCGAAGAATTGATGCTTTTGAACTGTGGTGTTGGAGAAGACTCTTGAGAGTCCCTTGGACTGCAAAGATATCCAACCAGTCCATTCTAAAGGAGATTAGCCCTGGGTGTTCTTTGGAAGGAATGATGCTAAAGCTGAAACTCCAGTACTTTGGCCACCTCATGCGAAGAGTTGACTCATTGGAAAAGACTCTGATTGGGGGCAGAAGGAGAAGGGGACGACAGAGGATGAGATGGCTGGATTGCATCACCGACTCGATGGAAGTGAGTCTGAGTGAACTCCAGGAGTTGGTGATGGACAGGGAGGCCTGGCATGCTGCGATTCATGGGGTCGCAAAGAGTCGGACATGACTGAGCGACTGAACTGATATCTCAACCTCTCTTTTCATTTTGAGTCTAACTTTTAAAAAACAGAATAAGATCTAAAGTAAGTAAAAAAATAAAGTTGAATATCTCATTTCCAAAGACAATGATTCATTCCACTGCTCTATAAAGCCAATGCCTACGGGGAGTCTGCTTTAAAATTCAAGTCCTCTGCAGTGTGAATGTCTGGCTCTGTGGTTCAGATGTCAGCTTTGGAATAGGCTGACTGTATTCAAATCCTACTCTGGCACTTACTTGGCATGAGATCTGCAATCATACACATAACATGGCAGAAATTAGTGAGCCATACTCCACAACACTCACAACACTCCTGGGAATATAGGTAGACTCAATTTCCTAGCCTCCCCTGCAGCACGGGGTGACCACACGATTGAGTTCTGGCCACTGAAACGTAGGTGGAGATTCTGGCCCACAGAAACTGCAGAGTCCTTCATGACCTCAGTCATCCTGGCTGCTGGCCTGATATGAATTTCCAGGGCAGGCTTAGAAGCCACAGATGGAGTGGAAACCAGCCCACCCTCAACGGATGCTGACAGTGAGATTTTACATAATCCAGAAACAGCCTTGACATGATTAAAGGATCCATTTCCTTTTTGTTAATCCAATGAGGTTTCAGGTTTATGTTATAGCAGTTTGATTTACTCTAACCGATATACTTAACTTTGCTAAGCCTTACGTATCTCTTTAGGATAATTCTAGTACCTACCTTCATAGTGCTGTTAAGAGGATTAAAAGAGAAGCAATGAATATAAAGTATGCTAATGCAGAGTGCTTGGAAAATGGTAAATACACAATAAAAGTTCATCATTATTATTCTGTGAAATTTGTTCTTAATTACTGTTGTCTGTTAAGTGTGATGTAACAGAAGTCTCTGACACTAAAATGCCCATTCCTTGCTGTCTGAAATTCCACCATTCCTTTCTACAAATCAACGTCCTCTCCTTTAAAGAGTAACTTTCCCACTGCTAATTATATGGTGAACATGTTTATATGTTTATTCAAAAAAAAATCTATCAAATAGAGAACTTATAAAGAATTAAATATTGATAATCTATAATCCTATCATCTAAGATAACCATTGCAAGCATTTTCGCATATGCCCTAATCCTTCTATTAATGTAGGAATGTGTGTTGTGTGTGTGTGTATATATACACACCACACACACATATTGGGTTTTTTTGTTGTTTAGTTGCAAGTTGTGTCTGACTCTTTTGCGACCCCATGGACTGTAGCCCACCAGGCTCCTCTGACCATGGGATTTCCCAGGCCAGAATACTGCCTGAATTGGCAGCAGATTCTTTACACTGAGCTACCAGGGAAGCCCCTATATACATATGTAAAATACACACACACATATAATCAAATCAGGAACAATACTAAATACATACTTTCTCTTTTCACCTTAACATTTCATCTTAAATAGTTTCCTAGTATTCAAATATACTTTGAAAAGATGATATTTGATGGGTACTTATTGGCATATAACAACTTATTTAACTATTATGGATATATCACACTTCAAACATTCTTTACTGTAACACATTTTTGTTGTTTCCACCAGAATAAATAATTGGAGAATCAACCTCTTGTATGTAAATCTTTGCCTCTCTGATTCTTTGCCTTTTCTGCTCTCACTTTCCTTTACCCAAGCCCTTAAAAATAGTTTTTGTTCCCACAAATGATACAATAACTGACGCTTATTTCATCTTGAACCATGTTTTACCTTTGCTATTTATTATCGTTTTCCTGTAGTTTTAAAAACAAAAAGGTGCTTGGAAAAGTTCACAGATCTTTTCTCTGAATATCTCACGTTAATATATTTATTAAATTGTTTTATTTGCAGAAAGAAAACACAAAGTGAAAGTGAGGTCGCTCAGTCATGTCCGACTCTTTGCGACCCCATGGACTGTAGCTACCAGGCTCCTCCGTCCATGGGATTCTCCAGGCAAGAGTACTGGAGTGAGTTGCCATTTCCTTCTCCAGGAGATCTTCCCGACCCAGGGACTGAAGTCGGGTCTCCTGCATTGTAGGTAGACACTTTACCATCTGAGCCACCAGGGAAGCCCACAGGGTGATATCTAAGCTGTGAGTTAGAAGCAAAAGGAGCTCTGTGAGGAGGAAAGGGACAGGCAGTGGACGTGATTAGAGACAGGACTGCGCCCCACCTCAGAATCCCACTTAGAGAAGGTCTCCTCTTCCCCTGTTGTCCCAAGCATCACCAGAAGATGAGCTACTGAAGTTCTTCCTTTTATACGTAAACAGATGCAAAAAGGACATGAAGCGTTAACAAGCTAGGATCTTGCTTAACTGAGTTTTAGCTGAGTATACAGAGGGCACTGACAATAAGAGTAAACAATGGTACCAATGAAACAATCCTTGCATGGGACTCTTGTTTATTGAATGGCTTTGGTCGGTGTCTGTAGATAAATCAATAATGATTCTAGCTACCTCTGCCTCCAGCAGCTAAATCAATGCCCATTCTTCAGGTCAAGGAGATGTAGTATTTCTACACTACATGGTATCTTGGCAAAATGTTTGGATATGTGTAGGAATGCAGGTTGCAGCCTTCCTGGAAGGTTTCCATGAATCACAGTTATCTATTCCCACAGCTGGAGGGGACCATGTAAGTCTGCAACTGGCTTGGAGCGTGCAGCAGAGTCATCATCCAAGGTACATGCTCCTTTACCTTATTTGCATTTACTTCTGAATTGTTACCTATCATCCTGAAGGTCTAGCTACAGATATTTATTGGAATGACAGTGTCGCTCTGCTTTTCCCCTCAGGCTATGTCAAAGTGTAACATTAAAACAATGGACTCAGATCTGCCTTTCTGTCTTCACACAAAGGACGGTCACTCTCAATAACATCCTCTATAAACAAAAAGGGCAACAATAGGAGGTACAAGCAAGATACCAGCAGGAAACATGGCATACTCAAATTCGGGTAATTCATGGATGGCTTAATGGAGGGACTATTTCCAAAGGTATGGGCAAGGTGTAGGGAAAAGAGGACAGTGTGGCACTCTAAGGATAGTTATCAGCAGGGCAGTGACCAGCCCTAGGCTTGAAGGGGTTAGTTACCAGACACAAAAAGCACAGAATCACGTGGAAATGTCTGTGCTGACTTCTTAAAAAACTGAATTATAGTTAACTTGGGCTTCCCTGGTGGCTCAGCAGTAAAGAATCCACTTGCCAAGCAGGGATGCGAGTTTGATCCCTGGGTTGGGAAGATCCTCTGGAGAAGGAAATGGCAACCCACTTCAGTATTCTTGCCTGGGAAATCCCATGGACAGAGGGGCTTGGCAGGCTACAGTCTAAAAAGTCACAAAAGAGTCAGGTGCACCTTAGAGGCTAAACAACAAAACAGTTAACATACAACATTATAATAGAATATTATATTAGTTGCAGGAATAGAAACATTGATTCAGTATTTTTGTAGATTCCACGCCATACCAAGTTATTATAAAATACTGACTGTATTTCCTGTGCTGTACATTACAGCTCTGTGACAATGATTTTGTAACTGGTAGTTTGTATCTGTTAATCCCTTCACCTGTTTTGTCCCCCTCCACCCCTCTCTCTTCTGCTAACTGCTACTTACCTGTGAGTCTGTTTGTGTTTTATTTTTTTCATTTATTTTGTTTTTCAGTTTCCACATACAGTGAACACATGTCTTTCTCTGTCTGACCTATTACACTAAGCATAATAACCTCCAGGTCCATTCATCTTGTCACAAATAGCAAGATTTCATTATTTTTTTATGGCTGAGTAGCATTCCGTTTTATATATAACGTCTTTTTTATCCATTCGTCTGTCTACAGGCATCTTGGCTGCTTCTGTATCTTGGCTATTGTAAATAATGATGCAATGATATGCAGTGCATGTATCTCTTGGAATTAGTGTGCTGACTTGCTTGTGATAGAGGGATGCAGCCAGCCTTAGGTGACCCTACAGGGAAGGACCCTGAGGAATAAACACCTTGACATCACTCAACTCTTTCCCTTGATCTCCTGCTGTGCTTGTCTTGGTAGAACCACCTAGAATGGAGTAGCCATGCAAGTCACTCTTGCAGGGCAGAGAGCAGGAGAGAGGGGGGAAGGTGAAGAGTGAACGTGGCAAGATGCATGGAAGATGGCTGGCAAAGGAAGAAAGACCAGAGCTTAGTGTGGATGTGCCAATGTGAGAGAGCAAGAGCAGAGGCCAGGGAGGCAGGGCACTTATGATGCTGTTCAGGCCTGAGCTGGATACGCACCCTGAGGACCCAGCACACAGAGGCTTTTTAAAGCCATGAGACTGAAGGCAATAATGAGGTGGGTACGGAGGGAGATGAGGACCAGCAGCAGAGACCTAAGTCTTTCCTAGCAAAGAGGCTTGAGAGAAAGGAAAGCTTAAGAGCTGGAGAGCCTGGAGGGCAGCTGAGCAAAGACTGAGCAATGGAGCCTGAGCAGAACGGAGGGCCAGTGTCACAGGCGGCTCTTGGGCTGACTTGGAGGAAACCCGCGACACAGCATGCTTGGGGACTCTGCTGCGTTGTGGTGGAGACGGGGAGACCAGGGCTTGACTGTGGAGCATGGCAGAGACATGGGAGCAGGCGGATGGACAGTGTGAGTGTGAGCACATTTTGAGGAGTTTTTGCTGCAAAGAGGGGAAAAGAAATGTGAAGGAGCACTGGCAGGGGAAGTGGAGTCAAGAAAAGGTTGACTGCTTTTAACAGAGAGATAACATTAGGTTTGTATGCTGATGAGAATAATCCATAAGAAAGAGCAAAAACGAAGGTAGAGGAGAGAGGGGGGACTATGGCAACAGGACGCTCACAGGCCCCTAGGTTAGGAGGCAGCTGCCACTCAATGCCAGCTGATTGTTGCCACATCTATGCTTTCTCTAAGAGAAGCCAGAGATATATTTAAAAAAATAAGAAAGAAATATGAAGTCTCTTGATATTTCAATGATGACAGGAAATTTAAAAATTTTTAAAAATTTTCTGAAGTCCAAACAAACTCATCTGCGGGCTACCTACAATATGGCAAAGCTTTGTCTCTTTCACGGGACCTTTGAAGGACACTGGCTGTACAATCACTAAATTCTTTCAACTTGTAAGGACCCCCGGGGTGGTGCTTGGCCAGGGTGCCTAATGATACAGTCACTGTCCCCTTCCTAAAGGGCAGCGGAACTGAGGTTGCCAGCACGGGCTGCACATCCTATACTTAAGTCCTCACAGCTAATACTTAGGCTTCACATATGCCCTTACCTCCTCCCACCTCCTGCTCACTAAGGAAACTTATTATCTGCAGGCCAATGCAAATAAAGGTCACCAAGAGACACTTTCCAGCCAAACACCAAATGCTGGCTTGTGGTAGAAGGGCTGATTGTTTGTAGGCTCCTGGCTAATAAAAGAAATGCCAATCACAAGGGGCCTCGGCCCGGTCTGAAACTCACAAGGAGCCCCAGCTGTCAGAGATGGCCCCAAGCAGGATAGCACTTGGATTTCCAAGGATGTCCAGCACCAGCACAGAAAAACTGCAGACCCTGGCGAGTGGATGGTCCTTCGCTGACCCCGGGAGGGCACACGACCTGCCAGGCAGGGAAGAAGGAGAGCTGACATAGCCACGCCACTGCCTTCTTCCAGAAGCAAGAGTGAGGAAAGCCACCTTGGGTGGGTTGCTGTGATTTTATACTCAGGAAACTGCCTTTAGAATAGGGTCAAAATCGTAGGCCTCTCCAATTTTCACCATGTGAATACAAGCGTTAAAAATGCTTCTCTGGTCACAGCGCTGGTTTCCTCTAGTGGTGCCTGGTGCTGCCTGGAAGCATAGTATCAGCCCTAGAAAAACTGTATTTTAAATGAGTCTCTCCTCTATTAAGAATGAGTCACTCAAGCTTCATCTGGAACAGAATCAACTTTCATCTCTGAAACATTCTGCTTGCTCAGTCACCTTTCAGTTTGGTCCCATGGAGAGCAAGACAGGAAAAATGTTCCAAGGGTTCTGTCACACTGAGGCTCGAATGCATACCTGTTTTCCCTTCCATCCCGCTAAAATCTGCCTAGGGAGAGGAAAAAATGCTTAAGCAGGCCGAGGAGAAGAGAGTCCTCCATCAGAAGCACTTTTAAATGTCTTCAGCAAGGAGGTTAAAATGCTTCTCCCTGCTCCCAAGGAGAAGGAAAGTGGGCAAACATCGATCAAGAGCTCCTTTGTATGGCAGGATTCTGGAAAATTGCAGAAGCAAAAAGCTACGGACAACATTTAAAACAAAACTGGACAAGGTATCCCATGCACCCCAAAATATAAATGGGAGGAGACAAACCAACACCCACAAGACCTGCATGGTAGCCCATCTGTGCAGGAGGAAGAAGAGGGAAGCCCCGGGGCTCTGGCTTATGGACCCAAGAACAGGAAAACCACAGTACAGCCTATGGCTTTCGCTGGAAAATATGGAGACCAATTTGAGAACAGAAACGAAAACCAGGAGGTTTTACCCTCACCAATAGAAAGTGAGTGCAAGGAGCCTGAGGTAAGCAGGACATAGGGGCCCCTCTGGGATCGGGGCTCCGTCCTAGAATGGGGCCCACACTAGGGAGGAGCTGCTGGGAGTGCAGTCAAAGATGAGCAGAACAGGGACAACAGAGAGAAAGGAAAGAGAAAGCTCAGGCCAAAGGACAAGCGGGAAACAGAGCCAAGAAAGCTGAGTAAGCAGGCTGCCATATGTTTCAGCATGGACACAAAGTCAACAAGAGAGGTGCTTTGGGAGGAAGAAACACTTTGATTAAGCCCCTGCCTCATTCTAAAGTTGAGAAAAACTAATTTCACTAAGAATGAGTGATAGGAAAATATCAAGGTACATACCATACAGATAATGATAAGAAAAAGGAAAATAGCGAACTCAGAAGCATCCCATAGGCAAGGAAAGCAAGCCAGAAATAACACGATACAGTATAAAATGGTAACCTAATTACTTTAAAATGAGTTCAAAGGCATTAAGGAAATATAGAAGACCTGAAAAAAACAATCAAAATTAGAAGAGCTCAGAGATGAGGTGACAGAACTCATACAAATCAGAAAGAAAAGAAAAGAAAATCATTTCAGAAATGAAGAGTAAACTGGAAGGAATATAGAGTAAATATACACAGTAATATCCCAAGAGAAAGAAAATATGGAAAAGAGAAACATTTTAAAAACCCAAAAGAAATGAAGAAAAGAATTAAAAAGAGATCAAAAGAAAATGAGGAATATTAAAGATACACAAGGGAGCTTGAACGTATAGGGAAGAGTCCCGGCAGAAGAGAAGTCAAATGAAAAAACAAATACTGAAAACTATAACTCAAGAAAAAATCTTCTACAGTAAAAAATATAGGGACTTCCCTGGAGGTCCATTGTTAAGACTCCACGCTTCAATGCAGGAGGTGCAGGTTTGAGCCCTACTTAAGGAACTAAAGTCCAACATGCTGCAGAGCACAGACAAATTAAATAAAAATTTAAATACACACACACACACACACACACACACATATATTAGAAATACATATTGAAAAAAAACATAGTATGTACCTGAGAATATCAACCCCAAATGACTAATATGAGGCTCTATCTGGAAAAGAAAGGAAGAGACAGGAAGGGAAAATTGTTTGGACACCCAGAAAAAAGAACAGATAAATTATAAGAGAAATAAAATGAAATTGCCACTTGGTTTCCCCACAGCAATGCTTTTTTCTCAGAAGGAAATGGGGTAACATATTCCAGATAGTTGAAAGAAAGTATGAATCAAGGATGTAATATCCAGCAGAAGTTATTTTCAAGTATAAAGGGCACAGACAAACTCTGCAACATACAAGGACTTAGGCAATACTAATCCTAAGACCCTTTCCTGAGAATGGGCTTCAGACAACCGAGATGGCTAGGGTGACACTGACATAAGGACTGATGGCGGACATTAATTATGGTATATTCTACATGTGGAACGAAGACTACGGGAGGGCTGAGAAACACTGTAGACAAAGGGTAACTAATAAAAAAATAGGGGAAAGACCAGATGTGAAATATATGTATAGAGGTATATATGTATCTACAGAGACATAGCTTTCCTAGCCGTGTCCACTGAGAAGCCTAGAAACAGACTGATCCAGCAGCACTAGATATGGCTTTAAAATTTAATTTCTCTTGAAAAGAACCTGGGGCTCATTAGAATAATGGAAGATTTCAGGTGCAATGTGGTAATTTTATACAGATGTGATAACTTGAGTTTCAATAATGATAATACATGCAACGTTTTTAAACCTATGCTGCTGCTGCTGCTGCTGTTGCTTTAGTCGTGTCCACTCTGTGCAACCCCATAGATGGCAGCCCACCAGGCTCCTTCGTCCCTGGGATTCTCCAGGCAAGAACACTGGAGTGGGTTGCCATTTCCTTCTCCAATGCATGAAAGTGAAAAGTGAAAGTCAAGTCGCTCAGTTGTGTCTGACTCTTAGCGACCCCATGGACTGCAGCCCACCAGGCTCCTCCGTCCATGGGATTTTCCACAGGAGTACTGGAGTGGGGTGCCATTGCCTTCTCCTTTTAAACCTATAAAGTAAAGTAAAGTCAAGTCGCTCAGTCGTGACCGACTCTTTGTGACCCCATGGACTGTAGCCTATCAGGCTCCTCTGTCCATGGGATTTTCCAGGCAAGAGTGCTAGAGTGGATTTCCTTCTCCAGGGGATCTTCCCAACCCAGGAATCGAACCCGGGTCTCCCGCATTGCAGGCAGACGCTTTACCGTCCGAGCCACCAGGGAAACTATAAACATGTTTAAATCCGTGAGTTCTTAAATAATCTTTTAAAAAAGGAACTGGTCACCTTTGAGGTATGACAGGGAACTAATTCATGAGGATTAGTAAATAAAAGGCACGAATCAAGCATTTATCCTTCTTTCCCTATGTAAACTATACCATTGATTGATCAATGGTAATGAGGAATCTCTCTATAAATGTATTCCAACTAACAGAAAGGATAGAATTAAGATAGCATCACTGTGCAACTCTAATGAGTTAAAAGATGTACACAGTAAAGCATCAAAGTTGTTCCTATCACTAAAAGAGAGACAATCAGATAATCACGTACCTCCTATGATCTTGCCAAACACCACCTACAATTTGGCCAAAGTGAGTCTGATCCAGTGTCTGGACATAGTTGCCAGTTTTCAGGAAATACAGAGGTCAGGGGAACATGTTGTACTGCACAAGAGACTGCAATCAACACAATCCAGATCTGGGGAAATGCTACACGTCCGGTGGCCTGGACGCCTCTATATAGATTTTAAGGAAGAGAGAGGGAATCTGTAAGTTAAAAGAGACTTAAAGACACTCAAATGTTTTAAATGAGCAAGAAACCACAGTGCTAAGGGAGGCACATATATAGAACAATAAAAAGTGCAGCTAAATGATTACAGTAAAGTCAGGATATGGTTACTTTTGTGGGGAAGGTGGGACTTCCAGTGGGTGTATTCGTCGGCGTTCTTCAGAGAAACAGAATTAACAGGATATTTATAGATGCATAAAAATACACACATATAGATTTATTACAGGAATGGACTCACGTGATTGTGGAGGCCGAGAAGTACCACAATCTACCACGTGCAAGCTAGAGAGCTGGAAAGCCAGTGGTGTGATCCAGCCCAAGTCTGAAGGCCTGAGAATCAAGGGACCAATGGCATATGTCCCGGTCTGAGTCCCAAAGCCTGAGAATCAGGAGTGCCAGCACTCAAGAGCAGGAGAAGATGGTGGTCTCAGCTTAAGCAGAGAGCAAAGCCAGACTTCCTCTGCCTTCTTGTTCTGTTCAGGCTCTGACTAGACGGGATGATGCCAGGTTTGGGGTAGCTCTAAAGGTCAAATGGCCCGGAGTCTTCTGCATAAATTTTAAGGAAAAGAAAGGGAATCTGTAAGTTAAAAAAGACTTAAAGACACATCAAAGTCTTTAAATAAGCTAAGGGCAATCTTCTTCACTCAGTCTACTGATTCAAAAACTAATTTCTTTCAGAGGCATCCTCACAGACACACTCAGAAATACAGCATGGTTTACCAGTCAAGTAAATCCTATTTCTAAGACCCTTTCCTGAGCATGACTTTTGAACAACCTAGGGCAGCATTAACATAAGGACATTCCTTTGCCCATTCAAGCTGACACATACGGTTAGCCATCATAGTGGGTGACAAAGTTTTATTTATTGACTTGAAAAGTACGCTCACCTCAGAATAATTAAATCATGCTATCACTCTATGTTGTTTTATGCATCTGTGTTCTATAATAATAAAGTCATATTATTATAATAATAGTCCATGTGAAAGGGCTCTCCATAGTTGGTAGGTGGGAGAGCTGGATGCCAGGTAGGAGGTGGGAGGAATTCCCCTGCAGACCTTTGGGGAAAAGCAAACCCTGTTCTAGCCCTCACTGTCAAATCTTGTTCCATCTAGACCTGTGGTCAATTCAACTGGGTGTGCTGTGCTATGGTTATCTAATTCTTGGTGATTTAAAGGCTTTTAAAATATGTAAAATGGAGGCATTTCATCCAATTAAAAAGAAAATTTTCCATTGCAAAAAGCTTAGTCACTAGAATAAATGACTAAAGGAAGTTCTGCTCTTTCCCATGAATGTGAGAGTTGAACTATAAAGAAAGCTGAGCACTGAAGAATTGATGCTTTTGAACTGTGATGTTGGAGAAGACTCTTGAGGGTCCCTTGGACTGCAAGATCAAACCAGTCAATCCTAAATGAAATCAGTCTTGAACATTCATTGGAAGGACTGATGCTGAAGCTGAAAGTCCAATACTTTGGAACTGACTCACATCAGGAAAAGACCCTGATGCTGGGAAAGATTGAAGGCAGGAGGAGAAGGGGATGACAGAGAATGAGATGATTGGATGGCACCACTGACTCGATGGACAGGAGTTTGAGCAAGCTCTGGGAGCTGGTGATGGACAGGGAAGCCTGGCGTGCTGCATGCAGTCTGTGGGGTTGCAAAGAGTCAGACACGGCTGAGCAACCGAAGTGACTGAACTGATGAATGGCCACAGGGCTGTCTACTCGGAACACCCCTCGGTGCAGGCACATGTGAAGACAGGCCTGACAGATATCTCTTTGGTGTCCCCCAAGGAGATCATGATTGTACTGTCACTGCCCAGGTGTGCTGGCCATCATAGGAAGGCAGAACAGTGTGGTGGCTGGGGCACAGATGTGTGTCAGAAAGACTTAAGTTCAGATCCTGGCCTTGGTCACTTACTAACTCTGGGCAAATTAATTAACCTTTCCAAATGTTTGTTTCCTCACCTACAGAATGAGCATAGTCATCACAACTATTTCATTAAGTTGTGTGAGAAATGAATGTAATGATAGATGTAAAGGGCAGAATACTGATAATCCACAAGAACTCACTAGGTGTGAGCTATTCTGTGTGTATTACTATTAATGTCATTTTCATCACCAGAAAGACAGCCTGTTAAGGAAGAAAGTACTTTAGACCAGTGCTTCTCAAAGTGTAGCCCCCATACCAGCATCATCTGCATCACCTGGGGACTTCTTAGAAATGCAAACCAACCACTCGCTCCCACTCCAGACCCACTGCACCAGAATCTTGGGGGTGGGGCCCAGCAAACATCACCCACTCAATGGACATGAGTTTGGGTAAACTCCGGAAGCTGGTGATGGACAGGGAGGCCTGGCATGCTGCCGTTCATGGGGTCGCAGAGTTGGATACGACTGAGCGACTGAACTGAACTGAATCAGTAATTCTAGGCATGCTAGAATTTGAAAACCACTCATCTCATACCATCAAGTATTAAAGTGAAGTCGCTCAGTCGTGTCCAACTCTTTGCGACCCCATGGACTGTAGCCTACCAGGCTTCTCTGTCCATGGGATTTTCCAGGCAATAGTACTGGAGTGGATTGCCATTTCCTTCTTCAGAGGATTTTCAGACCCAGGGATCGAACCGGGGTCTCCTGCATTGTATACAGATGCTTTACCGTCTGAGCCACCAGGGAAGTACTTCCTACAAACTTTCACAGCCAGAGAGCCTGAATTTTTCAGGAAGGCTGCTAAAATTTTGCTTTTTTGAAATTGACTGAGAGAACAATGAACTTGAAATCCAGTCTTGATTTTATCAGCCAGTGATGCTGAAGAGAGAATCCCTGCCTGAAATCCCACTAGCATTACAAGTACACTGAAAGCAAGATTGTGGATTGTTATCCATGCGTTCCGCAGCATCTCACATGCTGTCTGACAGGTTGTAGACACTCAATAAATATTCATTGCCTGAACAATGAATGAAGACTTAGGAGAAAGACGGAGATGATCATAGCATTCAACCGGCAGATAAATTCAAATCTCAAGTAATCTAACTTAGGATTTTGCTTAAAAATGCTTACTTTGTAGAACTCGGAGATAATTATTTGCTTGGCTTAGTCGGCATCATAAGCATATCTTATTAAAATGTATCATTTCCAGTTGAAACTGGAAAAAAAGGATCAACATCGATTTTAAAACCTCAAATAACTAAATTTCCAGTGAAACTGAATTTGGGGCAGTGCTCAGTGAGCCCTTGGATTAAGAGACAACTAGAAGAAAACACTAGACAAAAAAGGATTTTAGCTACTGTTTCAAATGCATTTCTGCGGCTAGAGCCTGAAGATAAAGAGACGTAAGTGACTTTCTCCCTCCATGTATGTATATATACATATGTATAGTTCTATAATAGAAGTATAAATGATCCTTTATGTCCTGAAGCAAGACAAAATATAGAAGATAAAAGGGCTATACCGAATATAGTTTATTAAAGGAGAGAATTATAAAAATTTTGTTTTAGGAAGATTTCAATAATTCCAAATTTCAATTTATCTGCATATTTTGCTTTCTTGTTCAGTTGCTAAGTCATGTCCAACTCTTTGCAACCCTATGGACTACAGCACACCAGGCTTCTCTGTCCTTCACTATCTCCGGAGTGAGTGAGTGAAGTCGCTCAGGCATGTCCGACTCTTTGCGACCCCGTGGACTGGAGGCCACCAGGTTCCTCTGTCCATGGGATTCTCCAGGCAAGAATACTAGAGTGGGTTGCCATTTCCTTTTCCAGGGGATCTTCCCAACCCAGGGATCAAACCCGGGTCTCCCCCATTGCAGGCAGACACTTTATCCTCTCAGCCACCAAGGAAGCCCTATCACTATCTCCGGAGTTTGCTCAAATTCACGTTCATTGAGTCGGGGATGCCATCCAATCATCTCATCTTCTGTTGCCCCTTCGCCTCCTGCCCTCAGTCTTTTCCAGCATCAGGGTCTTTTTTAATGAGTCAGCTGGTCTCATTAGGTGCCCAAACTATTGGAGCTTCAGCTTCAGAATCAGTCCTTCCAGTGAATATTCAGGGTTGATGTCCTTTAAGATTGACTGGTTTGATCCCCTTGCTGTCCAGGGATTCTCAAGAGTTTTCTCCAGCACCACAATTTGAAAACATCAATTCTTCAGGGCTCAACCTTCTTTATGGTCCAACTTTCACAACCATACATGATTACTGGAAAAACCATAGCTTTGACTATACAGACCTTTGTTGGCAGAGTGATGTCTCTGCTTTTTAATATGCTGTCTAGATTTGCCATGGCTTTCCTTCCAAGGAGTAAGCATCTTTTAATTCCGTGGCTGCAGTTGCCGTCTGCAGTGATTTTGGAGTCCAAGAAAATAAAATCTGTCACTGTTTCCATTTTTTCCTCTTCTGTTTGCCATGAAGTAATGGGACCGGATGCCTTGATCTTAGTTTTTCGAATGTTGAGTTTTAAGCCAGCTTTTCCACTTTCCTCTTTCACTCCCATTAAGAAGTTCTTTAGGTCCTCTTTGCTTTCTGCCACTCGAGTGGTATCATCTGCATATGCTACACTACTTTATTTAGAAAACAGCAGTCACATCATCAAGTTGAAGCACTCCATCTTCATACAGAAAAATATCTTTTCCTTTAAGAATTAATACATAAAACTAATAAATGTAATTCTGGGAGGCATAGGAAAATTGTCAGCCTAGCATCTATCCACACCTATAGACTATATAGAAAAATATTAAAGTAATAAAAAAAAGTGTCAGAGGCAGTAATGCCAGGATCATCCATATTTATTTTGCTCCTTGTATTTGAACATCTATCAATGTGAAGAGCCCTCAGTAAAAATTAATGGTTTTATCAATATTCCCAGCAAAACACGTTTGATTTTACCAATGTAAGATCTACTGCCACCAACCTTGAAAAGTCTGATCTCCTGGCCCCAGGACACCAGTTCTCTTGCAGATCAGTACAATCTGATGAGAAGCATATATTACCTAGAGCAGCTCTGTACATCAGAGGAAAAGAAAAAAGAAAACTGGGTGACTGACAGCAATTCCTTAGTGGCACTTGACAAAATAATGCAAGTTAACTTAGGAATTAATAGTCATATTGGAACTATCATCTTTACTTTGGGATTAGAAGTAATGAAAGACTCTGGGGCACTGAAGCATCATCATCCATTCATTTCTAAGTAGGCTGAGAAAGATAAGGAACATCCCAAAGAGTTTAACTTACCCTTAAGGTGATAGTGATTCATACTTTCATCCATCTATTTGTTCATTCCTGTAGTTCTCTGTAATTCTGTACTTGGTTGCAACTTTAGATTTACTTTTGTACTTAAAAAGTAGGACAATGGACTTGTCCATTTTTCTATGTATTCTATTGACTCTGTTTTTGGTGACTACAAACTCTTTAAGGATTTCCTTGTTGCAAAACATTCAGAAACCTCGCCAATCTTTCTGAAATTAACAAAAATAGTTTTAAAAAATTCTCTAAAAATTTCAGTGATCTGTCCATTTATTTTTCCACTTAAAAAGGTTATTTATACTTATTTATACCCTATAGCTCTGTAGTAGCTCAGACAGTAAAGAGTCCTCCTCAGTGCAAGAGATCTGGGTTTGATCCCTAGGTTGGGAAGACCCTCTGGAGAAGGGAATGGCAACCCACTCCAGTATACTTGCCTACAGAATTCCACGGACAGAGGAGCTTGGTGGGCTACAGTCCATGGGACTGCAAAGAGTCTGACATAACCGAATGATTAACACACCTATAGCAGTGGTTATTCACAACTGTAATAACGGAAAAAATACCTCAATACTCCTTATTTTAAAGCGTCACATGCCTACTGAATCTCTCCACAGTTAAGGAGAATATAAATTTCTAATATTGAAATTAAGGAATTTGGGAGTTGAAGAATAAAAAAGTTACCTGAAAAAAAAAAAATGCTCCAAACTCCACCAGTGTATAATGACTCCTAAATCTATCTGAAGCCCAGCCACCTTTCTGAGCTCCAGGTTGGACACAGAGCTGCCTTTCTGTCACTATCATTCTAATGGTAAAGAGGTCTGCAAGGTCTTCACACACACACAAACACACACACACGGCACTTCATCATGGATTCATAAATGGCCTTTCAACAGTAGGCTTTATATGGGAAATGAGCCAGTTTCCCCGTCTAGAGATAGATTTGGGAGACGTATCAGCACGTTTTCTTCCATGACTGTTTCTGATGCCAACCAATACCGCAAATAGCAGATGACAATTCTGATCCTTCCAGATGCCCGCAGGACCATTAGGCGCTGCCCCATTGCTGTTCTCCACTTTGCTGGCCAGCATCTGAAGGAGCAGTTTTATTACTTGCTCAGGTTAACTGATGAAACAGAGGTCTTTTGAGAAAACTTACTTAATAGTTCTGTAGAAACTCTGCACTTGACCCAAAGAATAAAATGACTAGTCAGTAACTATAAAGGTATATTCCGGGCAGGTGGGGTAGGGGGATGGGAGGGAGGCTTGCGAGGGAGGGGATATGTATATACATACAGCTAATTCACACTGCTGTACAGAAGAAACTAACACAACGTTGTAAAGCAATCATGTTCCAATTAATACTTTTTAAAAAAACATGCATTCCAGTACTTCACTACTGGCTCACTAGCATCGGAATCTTTTCCTCAGGGATGAACCTCAGACCACCAACAGCTGGGAAAAGATGATGAGAGACTAGGACAGAGTCTGAGGGATGGCTGGCACTGCCACAAGCTGGGACCTGTCTCTGCTGTGTGTATGTAATTCCTGTTTTAACAGGGTCTGTTCAGTTACACATAATAAATCCCTCCTTGATTAAATGATGGGAACTAGGTGATCAGTATTGTTTCTTTTGTTTTAGCAACTATAAGATGAAACATGAACTCACACGGCCTCAAGGAAGGGTGTAAGTCAGGCTGTATGATCAAGGCCTAATAAAAACCGGTCAAGATGTCACAATGATCACATGTTCCATAGGCATCTGAAATTTAACATGGTCAAAGCCAGTTATCATTCTCCTAAAACACCCTGCTCCTCATTTCTCTGTCATGTCTCCATGACTGGTACCATCTGCCCAACCACATCCAGACACCATGTCCTACCATTTCTAAATTCCATTTGATTTACCACCCTGAGTTACTAGACAGATGCAGGAGTTGAGGTGGATATTTAGCAGGCAAAGCAAGTTGAAAAATGGAGTGGACCACCATGGAGGAGGCAAGGGAAGTCAGGAGGAGGTGGCAATGATCTCTCTCCTTCAAAGAGTCCTAGGTAGTGAGCTATTTCTGGCCTATATGAGTGGAATATGTGAGTCTGAAAGACAGCCAAACTAGATGTCCTCTCCACAAAGACCAGAACTTACTGAAATGCTTTTTTTCCAACAGCTTCTTGGTATACTGATAAACCAGGAGATGTCAGGAAGTCCCCTTGGGAATTGACAATTGCAGCAAGCATTGGCTGGCTGCAGGGAGATTCATAGTGAGAACTACAGGGTGTCATATTGAATGTGGAGCCATCAAAATGCAGAGGGATTCTGCAGTTTTGAGTAACATGTTGTCTGGCTGAGCCACAGGTACAGGAACTGAATGTAGGTCTCTCTTGCCACTGCCACTTCTCTCCTCCCTGACTAGAGTAGTCCCCAAAGCATGTGACCTTGAGAAGCATGAAGGTCAAAGCCAGCAAGTTGAATTCAAAATAAGCCACTTGTTAATCAAATAAGTCAATCCTAACGGAAATCAACCCTGAATATCATTGGAAGGATGGATGCTGAAGCTGAAGCTCCAATACTTTGGCCACCTGATGCAAAGAGACGATTCACTGGAAAAGACCCTGATGCTGGGAAAGATTGAGGGCAGGAGAAAGGGATGACTGAGGATGACATGTTTGGATGGCATCACTGACTCAATGGACATGACTTTGAGTAAACTCGGGCAGATAGAGAAGGAGAGGGAAGCCTGGAATACTGCAGTCCATAGGGTCACAAAGAATTGGACATGACTGAGCAACTGAACAATAACAACAAAGAGACAAACTGGAAAATGGGAGTTAGAGAACGGAGATGTGGGGCAAGGAATCAAGGTGCCAGGAAAGTCAAAAGTGAGAAGAGACAGAGTTGTTTTGGATGAATTCTGAAGACAAAGTGAATGCCTGCTGGGCTTTTTGTCTGTCTCAGTAATCTCTTACTGTGGGCAAGCCAAGATTGTTCAGATGATTCAGACAGGGAGCAGAGCAGCAAATTGAGGTGGTTCATGCTCAACACGGGAGAAGGCAATGGCATCCCACTCCAGTACTCTTGCCTGGAAAACCCCACGGGCGGAGGAGGCTGGTAGGCTACAGTGCATGGGGTTGCGAAGAGTCGGACACGACTGAGCGACTTCACTTTCACTTTTCACTTTCATGCCTTGGAGAAGGAAATGGCAACCCCTCCCCACCGAGTGTTCTTGCCTGGGGAATCCCAGGGTCGGGGGAGCCTGGTGGGCTGCTCTCTGTGGGGTCGCAGAGTCGGATGCGACTGAAGCAACTTAGCAGCAGCAGCAGCATGCTCAACACACACGATTCCACTGCATTGTAACACGTAAGCTCCTCTAACAAGGAAAAGAGACTGGGATGAGTAAGAGACTCCCCAGAACTGCAGACATCTGAAATAGCCTCTCTGGGAATGGAAAGAGTGTTAACCAGGGTTATACAAGCAGCACCCAGGAGCCCTGTGGACCCCATTAAAGCTGGAAACCACCTATTTGTTGTAGCAGTCTTACACTCAAGTGTGTGGTTTTCTACAGTGTTGCTGAGCAGTTTCAGGAGAGGAAGCCAACAGCAGAAGTCATAAGAGCTCTGGCAAGAACAAAGTAGCATATAGTGATTATACAAAATAAGAGTGAGGGAGAAGCAAATGCACCATTTACTGTGCGAGTCTAGATTGGAGAGGAAAGGAAGATGTGATGATGTTTCTGTTTCACCTTGGCTAGGCCACGGTGCCCATATATAATTGGTCAAACATTATTCTGCATGTTTTGGTGAGGGTGTTTTCAGATAAGACTAACATTTAAGTCAATAAACTTTGAGTAAAGCAGATTGCCCTCCATAACGTGGTTGGGTGGACTTTATTCAATCAGCTGAAGGCCTTAATAGCACAAAAGACTGACTTCCCCAAAGCAAGAAGGAATTCTGCCAACAGACAGCCTCTGAACTCAGCATCAGTTTTCCATGCGTCTCCAGCCTACTAGCCCACCCTGCAGATTTTGCACTTGCCAACCTCTACCATCACTTGAACCAAATCCCCAAAACCCCTCTCTCCACATATCAAAAAGAGAGTGTTGCTGTTCAATTATCCTAGATATTGGTCGCTGCCCTATTACTTCTGTTTTTCTGGGGAACCCTGACTAATACAAAAGATAAATCTGGAGAGGGGGGAAGGACTGGGTGAAGGGACATCAAACCATCAGAAGTCCTGCAACGTACACTGAAGGTAACAGAGTGCGGGAACAGGAAGAATGGTAAATACCTAAACTCACATTAGGGGAGTTTCAGATTTCAGATGCAGAGCAGACCGAACGAGAACAAAGTCAGAGGAGTGGGGGCAGAGAATGTGAAAACTGAAAAAGGTTCTGAGGTTCAGGTGCTTGTCAGGCTGTCTGCACATGCACACTGAAGCAGGACACTCAGTGAGTGTGGGAGAATGGAGAGAAGACTGCAAGCTAGCATGCCAGAAGACCTGAGAGCTCCATTTAATGGCTCCTTATCTCCAGTAGTGGAGAAGGCGATGGCACCCCACTCCAGTACTCTTGCCTGGAAAATCCCATGGAGCCTGGTGGGCTGCAGTCCATGGGGTCAGAAAGAGTCAGACACGACTGAGTGACTTCACATTCACTTTTCACTTTCATGCATTAGAGAAGGAAATGGCAACCCACTCCAGTACTCTTGCCTGGAAAATCCCATGGATGGAGGAGCCTGGTAGGCTGCAGTCCATGGGGTCATGAAGAGTTGGACACGACTGAGCGACTTCACTTTCACTTTTCACTTTCATGCATTGGAGAAGGAAATGGCAACCCACTCCAGTGTTCTTGCCTGGAGAATCCCAGGGACGGTGGAGCCTAGTGGGCTGCCATCTATGGGATCGCACCGAGTTGGGACACTACTGAAGCGACTTAGCAGCAGCAGCAGTATTTCCGGTAGGGCAAGTCCAGCTCCTTCAAGTGGAAAGAAGCCCTTCAAACCTGGCCCTTCACCCCTTCCTAGCTCACCAATGCTCAGCCCCAGCCCAGCCCAGCCTCAGCCACCCTGACCTTCCAATTTGTAGTCTGGATCCCGACTAAATTCTCAACCTTCAAACCTTTGCACATTTTTTTCTTCTTGCCCTTCTTGGAAGGGCAATCCACTCCTTACTTTCCTCCTCGTCTTTCCATACTGGCACCTTCAAATGAAGCCAAAAAGAATTCTCATCTCGACAGACACTCCTAATAAGCCAAAGACCCTCTGGGCAATAGTCTCTTTCAAAGGTCAGGAAAATTTCTTCCTATTCACAGTGATTAGCTGTACCTTGAATGAAACAAACTGCACTTTCCTATGGGACTGCAGTTTCTACAAATCCTTTAAAAACTTTTAGGCTTCTCAGTCTAAATCGCATCCTGGGATTTGAGCTTTCAAGGTTCAATTCAGGTAGCTTCAGAAAACTGTATTAATCACTTGTAAAGATGACAACAGGTGGCAACAGGTGGACTCACCTCCAAGGCTCTTCATTTTCTGTGGGCCACTGCCCATTGCCAGACTTTCAATCTCAATGTTAGTGCAAAGACGTGCTTTCTGCATTGATTTCTTTTCCTATTCTTGATTTTCCCCCTACAGCCTCTCTTGAAATTAATGCTTTATTTAAAAAGTGGTAAATAAAACATGAGCCTGGTTTTAACTTTTAAAGCATAAGGTAGTTCAATAAGTAGAAGAGTGGGTGGATGTTGATCAGTTAAACCTGATTCACAGCTTTCCAAGTGATAGCTAGATCAGACACTTTGGCAGTAAACTTTAAGCTCTGATTTCTTTCCTTGGCCTAAGAAAAACTCACCCCTTTGGTTCATTTTCTTCCCTTCATAAAGAGTGTATGGAGGTGGGGAGAGACCTTAATGGAACTGGAATAACTCTATTCCAGGTGTATACCCTTGCACATTTGCTCATCTTTCCAAACCACTGTCTTCAAGTTCTCACCAGTAATAGAAACAAAAGCATCATTATAGAATCATACGATGGGCAGAATTGTCCACATGTGACCCTTCTTTTCACAATTAAGCAAGCTGAAGCTCTTAGTGGCAGACACAAAATATGATTCCTTACTTTCTTTAAATAAAAGCTCTTCTCTTTAATAAACTCCTCATTCACTGTGAAATTGAAAACACAGCATTTTCCTGATGACCAGATGGCCTAGCAAACGAAAGCGCTTCAGGCACTCCACACTCCCTCCCCACTACCCTCCACACTGGGCAAATCAAGAAGCAAACTCCTTATTCCTCCCAGATGCCAGCCTCTCTTGAAGGCATCTCCCAGTATTTATTTAAAAACAATAACAACGACAGAGCAATGGAGTTGGAAGAAAGCAAATATTTCTTTAAAGCTATAAAATAAAACTCTTTCAGATGAGTCAAATAGTAAATGAATAAAAGAAATGAATCAAAATTACATTCTTGATTAATATTTCATTCAGCAAGAATGCCACTTATGGTTATTCTATCTGGTACAGCTGTTTGAATTACAATTTCCCTTCAAGTTCACACCCAGTACTCCAGAGAGTAAAGCAAATAAATTCTAATTTAAGGTAATGTGTGCAGAATCTTATCCCCATCAGTTGATATCTGCTTGATATCATAGACTGTTTCAGCTAATAAATGCCTATCATGATTTCTGAGATTCTCTGGGTATATTTTTCTCTAACAGTCTTACCTAGACAAATTCACTGAACTTTCCAAACCTATTTCTTCTACCCAAGAAAATGGGTACCTTACAGGCTTACCAAATATATGGAAAAATAGAGGGAATGAAATTGTATTTGTAAGGTACTTTCCCATACGGATAAACTGACAATTTGGTCTCTCATTTCATTAGGAAATCTACGTTCTCCCTCTTCCTCAAACCAGTTTTGGAGATGGTGACTAATGTTCTTATTTACATGGGAACTGATACCACTTTCATTCATTCCTTAAAATAGTAACTTGTTAGGGCTGCTAGGAATTGTCAAGGGAAATTAGCTTGTAACAAGCACTTTTATTAACAAGTTGTGAAGTGAAACCAAAACTGAGGTGGTAGCACCTATTCTGCATTTGGAAAATAGGGTCTCAGAAAATGTGCAAGCAAGTCACATACACACTTGTTTCTAAAAAATCAGAACATTAAAGTGGTGTTCTAAAAAGCATAGCAATAAAACCATCATTCAGAAATGAAAGTGGGTTATACAGGTTCCAACCTAAACACTTAGATGGCATATTTCCCTGTTCTTTTCAATGTCTCATTTATAAAAAAGCAACTCCCATTTATAAATAGCTCCTGTGTCCTATTCTTTACTAATAGGAAGAGATTATTATGAATATTCATTTTTTTAATATTGTAAAATGTAATTAATTGGAAGTTTTAGATAAATATAAAAAGCTTGTTTATATGAAAATTTCTCCCTAGAAAGGGTAAGAAATCTCCCCGATTCTACAGAAAACAATTACTTGCTAATTCAAGACAGTAAAAATTCTCTCCTCACCATAAAAAGACGTAAACTAATAAAAGGTTTTGACATTTTTGTTTATTGGTGATTTTATGTATACTATTTATAAAAATTGGTTAGTGCAGAGGGAGACTAAATAATGTTGGTGCAATAGTCTGAACACTAACCAAAGAATAAGGAGATAGATTTTTTTTCAGAGCAACGTTTTTTCCTACCATAAAACATTTGAGCTAGAGTCACAGGATATTTATTTTAAACTTTCTAATCAGTAGAAACTTCCTTGGTGCAAAAAGAAGCAAATATCACCCAACATTCCCTATAAATTCTCCAGCAAGGAAAACTGGATGTAATTAAAAAAAAAAACCCCACAGAATTTTGTTCCGAAAATAAACTTTATGCAATCACAGGAAGCACTTAGATCCTTTTTTTCCTCCTCTTGCAGAAATATGAAACAATCTCTGGGCCACAGGAAATAACACAAGTTTTAGAAAATCCCTGTGGTATGAGAGAAAAACCTTCAAGTGGATGTCTTTTGAGTCCCATCGATGATGTAAAGGACAACAGATGTTCAAAGACTCAGGTATTCAACACGTAGTAATTGATTTGTACTGCTGAGAGTGATGACTCCGTCTGAGGTTCAGGAAAAACAGGACAGCAGAGGGTCACACACACAACACTACAATCAGTACGCCTGCACGCAACTAACTCCCAGCTTCATTTTGACTGAAAGAGCAACCGTGGGAAAAGTGATGATGGTTAAGAGTGGAAGAAAAGCAGCATGAGAAGAAACGAAGAAAAAGTGTATCAGACTATTTTATTCTAGCTTGCCAGCAGATTCCACTGGAAACGAGTAAAAATACAGGCATGCCAATGATTGATGAGACATTTAAGTAAAACCAACAATTCCTAACTGTGGATACACATGAAGAAATTCATGTCACAGTGCAGCTGGGTAGAAAAAAACCAGCTGAAATATTTATAACACTTTCATTGAATTTAACTACAGGTGAAGATCATGGCATCCGGTCCCATCACTTCATGGGAAATAGATGGGGAAACAGTGGAAACAGTGGCTGACTTTATTTTTTTGGGCTCCAAAATCACTGCAGATGGTGACTGCAGCCATGAAATTAAAAGACGCTTACTCCTTGGAAGAATAGTTATGACCAATCTAGATAGTATATTCAAAAGCAGAGACATTACTTTGCCGACTAAGGTCCATCTAGTCAAGGCTATGGTTTTTCCAGTAGTCATGTATGGATGTGACAGTTGGACTGTGAAGAAGGCTGAGCGCTGAAGAATTGATGCTTTGAACTGTGGTGTTGGAGAAGACGCTTGAGAGTCCCTTGGACTGCAAGGAGATCCAACCAGTCCATTCTGAAGGAGATCAGCCCTGGGATTTCTTTGAAAGGACTGATGCTAAAGCTGAAGCTCCAGTACTTTGGCCACCACAAGTGAAGAGTTGGCTCATTGGAAAAGACCCTGATGCTGGGAGGGATTGGGGGCAGGAGGAGAAAGGGACGACCGAGGATGAGATGGCTGGATGGCATCACTGACTTGATGGACATGAGTCTGAGTGAACTCCGGGAGTTGGTGATGGACAGGAGGCCTGGCGTGCTGCAATTCATGGGGTCACAAAGAGTCGGACACGACTGAGCGACTGAACTAACTGATTAATAAGAGTACATTCTGCCTTCAAAGCACTTCTTAGAATATCCAGTTAGGAGGGTATTTTTGCCATTGCTACTGAGGGCACACTAGTAAGCACACATTTGTATAATCTCACCATAGACTTATCAATTAAGTCCTTCTCAGGATGAGAGATCAAAATATTTTATTTAGAGTAAATCAGGAAGAATTTCATATTCTGTAGTGATTTCCTCCTTTGTGGCTTAATGCAAAAAGGAGATTCCACAGAGCCTGAAGACCATCTATTTGAGCTGTGGCATTCCACAACCACATCTTGAATTCAACAAGTCATAAATAGGATAATAAAATAAACTGAATTCAACAGATTAAAAATGTAGTTTAACGTGACTTTTTAGACTGCTGGGTTTTGGCAACAGCAACTTGGCAGGATGCCGTGCTAAATCACCCACAGCACCAAAATACACGTTTCACTCCCCCATGCTCTTCCATCATCCTTTTGCTCCCTTGGTTCCCTCAGGGTGGTATTACTGTGATGGTTTTCCAGCTGGTCTTCCTATTTTTCCACAGTCGCCTCATTTCCGACATATGGCTGAATCAACTTTTAAATAATATGGCTTCCATTAAGTCACTTTAAGAGTCAGGAACTTATGAGAGCCAGTTTCTTAGTAATCTTACTGAGATAACTGGCATATACATATGTGTGTGTATATGTTTTAATGCAGACTGTAGCTCCACATACACTTTTTTCTTTAAGCCCCCAAACCTGGGGATCACTGCATTTCAGAACATATGGAGGTGCTTTATTCTCTTTCAATGGCTGCATTATACTCCACTATATGGATGTTCCATGATTTATTTAACAAGCCTCTGTGGAAGGGAAATGGGTGGTTGACTGAGGAGGAAATGGAGGAAATGCATTTTTTCTCCAAATGATATTTTTAAGGTCACATTTCATACACACAAAATACATACAAGTGGTTAAGCAACAAGACAATATCCATGACCCCACTCATCCTCACAAATTAAAAAAAAAAAAAGTTTACCAACAATGTATTTACTTTTGTGTTCCTTTCATCTCTCACCCATCTGTCTCTCACCCTAGAAGTACTTTTTACCTGATTTTAATGTTTATGATTCCTATAGGTTTTAAGAAAATTTTTATCATATTTGTTTATATGGCTAAATCATAAATTAGTTGGTTTTGCTTATTTTTGAGCTCTGTAAGATAGCATTGCTATCAATAGTCTTTGCAAAGACATTGCTAAAATAGGATCTCCATATTATAAATAATCTTTGTAACTTGCCCCTTTTGCACATTACATTTCTAAGATTCATCCATTTTTTTAAAAAAAGCTGCAGTTCATTCATTATCACTGCTGCAGAATATTCTACTGTGTGACCATACTACAATGAATTTATTCACTCTTCTGCTGCCAGACATTTGGGTTATTTGCAGATTTTTGCTACCCTGAGCAGTGCTGCTATGAACATTCTTATATGTCTTCTGGTGCACGTGTGTAAGAAACCCCAAAGAAATATGAAGAACAGAGTCGTAGCTTATGTGACTGCAATATCACAACAAAGTGTTCTGCAAATGGCTGTTTACCATTTTACCACTAGGGTCTAAGATACGTCCCTTCTCACACTTGGTTTATAAGACTTAACTACTTTTTACAATCCAGTAAGTATAATGACCTCTCCTTGGTTTTGATTTGCATTTTTCTGATTACTACTGGGACTGAGTTGTGTCTCACGTTTATGGGCCATTCACATTTTATCTTCTGTGAAATGCCTGTTTTGTTTCTATTGCCCAGTTTTCAATTAAGCTATTCTTTCTCTTTTTTATTTTCTTACCGATCTGTAGGAGTTCTTGAATTTTTATGAATAACTAGTTATAGGTGCTGCAATATGTTCTCAGCCTACAATTTATCTCAATTTCTACATGATGTCCTTTACTGAACAGACATTTTAAATTTTAACATAGTGCCAAATTTATCAACTTTTATAATGAATACCTTTTGAATGAAAGGTTATTGTTTAAGAGATTCTTCACTCCTAGGATCACAAAGTCATGTATTTTCTTCAAAATTTTATAAGTTTTACTTTTAAAATTGATATTTATATGGCATGAGGTAGGGATCCAATTATTTTCCTGTCTCAGTAATATTTCTCCAATGATCTGCAATACTCATTTTGTCATAAATCAAATATTCAAATATGCATAAACTGTTTCTAGGCTGTCAATTTTTCTATCCCTATGTTAACTCCAAATTGTCTTAATTACTATAAATTTATAGTGAGTCTCGATATCTGGTAAGGCAAGTTGCCCTCCTCCTCCTGCTGATTTTTCTACTCCAGGAGTTTCTTAGCTATTCTTTGATCTTTCTCTTCACATAAATTTTGAAATCAGTTTGTTAGGCTCTATGAAAAGGGGGAATTATTTTTCATGGAATGCTTTTTTGTACCTTTAAAATTTTTCTTTATAGATAAAAAAATAATTTTAAAAGTCTTATGACTACTTGTTGTATCAAGGACACACTGCACTTCACGTCACTCAAGGCCCTCTGTAATAGGATCAGTTTTTTCCATCCTACTATCCTATTTCCCATTACATCCAAATATGAAACTATATCTCAAAGTGGGCTAGTTTTCCTAAAGATTGCCAATATACACCATATTCCTTCCACTGACACCCATTTCTTTGCTCATATTATCTCCTCCTATTTAACCCTCTAATCTTCAAACCTGTCAACTACAAATTGGCACTTGCCAAGAGCATTTGGATATGGAACAACAGACTGGTTCCAAATAGGAAAAGGAGTATGCCAAGGCTGTATATTGTCACCCTGGTTATTTAACTTCAATGCAGAGTACATCATGAGGAATGCTGGACTGAAAGAAACACAAGCTGGAATCAAGATTGCTGGGAGAAATATCAATAACCTCAGATATACAGATGACACCATCCTTATGGCAGAAAGTGAAGAGGAACTCAAAAGCTTCTTGATGAAAGTGAAAAGAGAGAGTGAAAAAGTTGGTTTAAAGCTCATCATTTAGAAAACGAAGATCATGGCATCTGGAAATAGATTGGGAAACAGTAGAAACAGTGTCAGACTTTATTTTTTTGGGCTCCAAAATCACTGCTGATGGTGACTGCAGCCATAAAATTAAAAGATGCTTACTCCTTGGAAGAAAAGTTATGACCAACCTAGATAGCATATTCAAAAGCAGAGACATTACCTTGCCAACAAAGGTCCATCTAGTCAAGGCTATGGTTTTTCCTGTGGTCACGTACGGATGTGAGAGTTGGGCTGTGAAGGAGGCTGAGCACCAAAGAACTGATGCTTTTGAACTGTGGCATTGGAGAAGACTCTGGAGAGTCCCTTGGACTGCAAGGAGATCCAACCAGTCCATTCTGAAGGAGATCAGCCCTGGGATTTCTTTGGAAGGAATGATGCTAAAGCTGAAACTCCAGTACTTTGGCCACCTCATGTGAAGAGTTAACTCATTGGAAAAGACTCTGATGCTGGGAGGGATTGGGGGCAGGAGGAGAAGGGGACAACTGAGGATGAGATGGCTGGATGGCATCACTGACTCGATGGACGTGAGTCTGAGTGAACTCCGGGAGTTGGTGTGGACAGGGAGGCCTGACATGCTGTGATTCACAGGGTCGCAAAGAGTCGGACACGACTGAGCGACTGAACTAAACTGAAAAAACAACAAGGGCGTTTGCCATCTGCCTCTGCAGAGATTGAACCCTGTGTTGTTGCAGCTGCTGCTGCTGCTAAGTCGCTTCAGTCGTGTCCGACTCTGTGTGACCCCATAGACGGCAGCCGACCAGGCTCCCCCATCTCTGGGATTCTCCAGGCAAGAACACTGGAGTGGGTTGCCATTTCCTTCTCCAATGCATCAAAGTGAAAAGTGAAAGTGAAGTCGCTCAGCTGTGTCCAACTCTTCGCGACCCCATGGACTGCAGCCCACGAGGCTCCTCCGTCCATGGCACTTTCCAGGCAAGAATACTGGAGTTGTTGCAGCTGCTAACCTCAAATACCATGAGAGGAATTCAGGGTGGAAAGTAAGGCACTTTATACTTCAGGGAAACTGTGGAACAGGTCTTTAGTTAGAGTCTTTTTCAGCAACTGATTTCATGATCCCAATCCTTGCTTCTCTTCATGTCTAGAAGAGCATTAAATCTCTTCATGGCGGCACCAGCTCCTAGTGACTAGCAGAAAACCGTTTGTAAAGTAAGCGCCTGATTTGCACTGAACTTCCCCGTCACCAAAATCTTACATATTGACCTTCCCCCACTGCCTCTTTGGAGCAGTCTCTCAGAGCTATCTGAGGTGCTGTCTCCGGGGCTGCAGCCTTCATTTTGCTCCAAATAAAACCTAACTCATGACTCTCACATTGTGCATCTTTTTACTCGACAAACCTGATTTCAGATCTTCTTTCTCCAGGCCATTTCCCTCAATCTATTAATATACTTGGAGTTTTGCTCTTATTCATTGAAACATATACTTTGCATAGTTTAGTGTCCTCAAGTAAAGTAGAAGCTCCTTGTGATCAAGTATGGGCTGGAAAAGAGTTGAAGAAATGTTTTTGATCAGTTCTTTTCAATGTTAAATGGATTTTAGACTAATCACTATTGTTGACCTTTGCTTCCAGTCACAACAAGGCCCTTTAGTTTCAAAAGGTTGGCTTTCTTTTGTACTTGATCTAGGTGAGTACCTAGATTCGTGAACTATAAGAGAAAGTCAGTATTTAATAGCATTTATTTGCCAGGAACCTTTACAACATAATTAGAAAATACCCTCATCAGCAAAGACAGCCTAATAACACATTCTCATAGTGGTTTTCAATTATCTGTATAGTTCTCCATCTGAAGAGATGATAAAGGAACAAGTATGTGAACCATAATTAAATCCATTAGGCACAGTGTGAGAAATAATGTTTAAACAACAGTTCAACAGCTGTAACACCCACATTCTACAAAATGATTTTTAAATGTTTGAAACAGATACAGTTGAAGATAATTTATTGTTCCTATTTTACTTTTCAATTTAAAAATAAAAAAATCATTATTGCTTGATACATTCAATTTGTAAAAGATAATTGATGTTATTATAAAGGTCTAAACTAACCTACAGTATTAAAATTACCAAAGGCACAGGGTATAGATGAGCTAAAACAAGAACTCACAACTGTCAAACTTGAAAATATCTACAAAAGATTAAAAATAATAAAGAGTAGGAAAGTAACCTGAAAAAATGTTCAAAAACATAACCATTTTTTGTCTTCTTTTAAAATTAAACGATAGTTTTGTACTAAACATCCTTTATGTAGTAATCAAGTTATCTGTTGTTATAAACCTGACATTCCTGGGAGTAAAAGTCAGCTACTTTTCAATTAGTAAGTTGAAAATATGACACATCAATATTTATATAGGTCATCCAATTTTAGAGTTTAACAAGGTTTTCAAAGCATTGTTACATTTTAAACTGAAGGTTTAAATGTTACTTAAATAACAATTTATTAGAAAAGTGGTCTGTGACCAACTTCTATACTATACTCTACATGTAGAGTTTAAACCAAAGTAAGTAGTTCTAAATGTGAAAACAATTTGCTGCTTCAGATAACACAAGCAGACATGGCAGAAGAAAAGAAAACAAATAATTGAACTGATTACCCTACAAGTTTCAATATGAACTCCAAACATCAGCAGTCACTCAGACTAGCACAAGGGAGAGAGAATGCTCACGTAGTTGGTCAAAAAGGCCTCTTTAGTTGAAAAAAAAAGACTTTGAAAAAGGAATTTGAAAATAACTATACATAGAAACTGTGACATTTCAGTCATTTAAAAAGGGTTATTTTCTTATAAAAACACTACTCTAGAAAGTATAATCCAGTATCAGAAAGCAACTCATGAATGCATCATTTTCTTAATAACCTTCTTGAAGTATAACTGATGCATAATAAACCGAACATATTTAAAGTGTACAACTTGATGAGTTTTGACCTAGGTATACACCACAATCAACTTAATGAACATTCCATCACTTTTCAAAGCTTCTTCATTTCCTTTTTAATTATTCTTCTCTCCGTACCTGTTCTTTCCCAGGGCCCATCTCCAGGCAGGAGAAGGCAATGGCATCCCACTCCAGTACTCTTGCCTGGAAAATCCCATGGACGGAGGAGCCTGGTAGGCTGCAGTCCATGGGGTCGCTAAGAGTCGGACACGACTGAGCGACTTCACTTTCACGCATTGGAGAAGGAAATGGCAACCCACTCCAGTGTTCTTGCCTGGAGAATCCCAGGGACGGAGGAGCCTGGTAGGCTGCTGTCTCTGGGGTCGCACAGAGTCGGACACGACTGAAGTGACTTAGCAGCAGCAGCAGCACCATCTCCAGGCAACCACTGATCTACTGTGTCGAGCAGGTATGCATTTCCTAGAATGGTATGTACCTAAAATTACCCAGGTTGTAGCCTTTTTTAGGTCTGACTCTTTCATTTAGCATCATTATTTTAAGATTTAATAATTTAAGAATTCATTTTAATAATTCAAGATTTAATAATTCATTCCACTTTATTGCTAATAAGTATTCTATTACACAGTGGTGGTTGGTGGTTTAGTAGTAAATCACATCTGACTCTTTGTGACCCAGTGGACTATAGCCAGCCAGGCTCCTCTGTTCAAGTTACAGCTAATCTGGTTTATCCATTCACCTTTTGGTGGACATCTGAGTTCTTTTCAGCATTTGGATATTATAAATAAAGATGCTAGGAATCGGTTCACTTCAGTCACTCAGTCATATCTGACTCTTTGTGACCCCATGGATTGCAGCACGCCAGGCCTCCCTGTCCATCACCAACTCCTGGAGAATACTCAAACTCATATTCATTGAGTCAGCAATGCCATCCAATCATCTCATCCTCTGTCGTCCCCTTCTCCTCCCTCCTTCAATCTTTCCCAGCATCAGGGTCTTTTCAAGTGAGTCAGTTCTTCACATCAGGTGGCCAAAATATTGGAGTTTTTTCAGCATTTGGATATTATAAATAAAGATGCTAGGAATCGGTTCACTTCAGTCACTCAGTCATATCTGACTCTTTGTGACCCCATGGATTGCAGCACGCCAGGCCTCCCTGTCCATCACCAACTCCTGGAGAATACTCAAACTCATATTCATTGAGTCAGCAATGCCATCCAATCATCTCATCCTCTGTCGTCCCCTTCTCCTCCCTCCTTCAATCTTTCCCAGCATCAGGGTCTTTTCAAGTGAGTCAGTTCTTCACATCAGGTGGCCAAAATATTGGAGTTGCAGCTTCAACATGAGTCTTTCCAATGAACACTCAAGACTGATTTCATTTAGGAGGCATTGGTTGGATCTCCGTGCAGCCCAAGGGACTCTCAAGAGTCTTTTCCAACACCACAGTTCAAAAGCATCAATTCTTTGGTGCTCAGCTTTCTTTATAGTCCAACTCTCACATCCGTACATGACTACCAGAAAAACTATAGCTTTGACTAGACAGACCTTTGTTGGCAAAGTAATGTCTCTGCTTTTTAATATGCTGTCTAGGTTAGTCATATAACTTTTCTTCCAAGAACTAAGCATCTTTTAATTTCATGGCTGCAATCACAATCTGCAGTGATTTTGGAGCCCCCCCCAAAAAAGTCTGACACTGTTTCCACTCTTTCTCCATCTATTTGCCATGAAGTGATGGGACTGGATGCCATGATCTTTGTTTTCTGAATGTTGAGCTTTAAGCCAACTTTTTCACTCTCCTCTTTCACTTTCATCAAGGGGCTCTTTTAGTTCTTTGCTTTCTGCCATAAGGGTGGTGTCATCTGCATATCTAAGGTTATTGATATTTCTCCCAGCAGTCTTGATTCCAGCTTGTGCTTCATCCAGCCTGGTATCACGCATGATGTACTCTGCATATAAGTTAAATAAGCAGGGTGACAATATACAGCCTTGATACTCCTTTCCCTATTTGGAACCAGCCTGTTGTTCCATGTCCAGTTCTAACTTTTGCTTCTTGACCTGCATACAGGTTTCTCAGGAAGCAGGTCAGGTGGTCTGGTATTCCCATCTCTTTTAGAATTTTCCACAGTTTATTGTGATCCACACAGTCAAAGGCTTTGGCATAGTCAATAGAGAGAAATAGATGTTTTTCTGGAACTCTCTAGCTTTTTTGATGATCCAGCGGATTTTGGCAATCTGGTCTCTGGCTCCTCTGCCTTTTCTAAATCCAGCTTGAGGATCTGGGATTTCTCAGTTCATGTACTGTTGAAGCCTGGCTTGGAGAATTTTGAGCATTACTTTGCTAGCGTGTGAGATGAGTGCAACTGTGCAGTAGTTTGAACATTCTTTTGCATTGCCTTTCTTTGGGATTGGAATGAAAACTGACCTTTTCCAGTCCTGTGGCCACTGCTGACTTTTCCAAATTTGCTGGCATATTGAGTGCAGCACTTTCACAGCATCATCTTTTAGGATTTGAAAAAGCTCAACTGGAATTCCATCAACTCCACTAGCTTTGTTCATAGTGATGCTACCTAAGTCCTACTTGACTTCACATTCCAGGGTGTCTGGCTCTAGCTGAGTGATCACACCATCATGATTATCTGGGCCATGAAGATCTTTTTTGTACAGTTGTTCTGTGTATTCTTGCCCCCTCTTCTTAATATCCTCTGCTTCTGTTAGGTCCATACCATTTCTGTCCTTTATAGAGCTCATCTTTGCATGAAATGTTCTCTTGGAATCTCTAATTTTCTGGAAGAGATCTCTAGTCTTTCCCATTCTATTGTTTTCCTCTATTTCTTTACATTGATCACTGAGGAGGACTTTCTTATCTCTCCTTGCTATTCTTTGGAACTCTGCATTCAAATGGGCTCATCTTTCCTTTTCTCCTTTGCTTTTTGCTTCTTTTTCACAACTATTTGTAAGGCCTCCCCAGAGAGCCATTTTGCTTTTTTGCAGTTTTTTCTTGGGGATGGTCTTGTTCCCTGTCTCCTATACAGTGTCACAAACTTCCGTCCATAGTTCATTAGGCACTCTGTCTATCAGATCTAGTTCCTTAAATCTATTTCTACTTCCACTGTAAAATCATTAGGAATTTGATTTAGGTCATACCTGAATGGTCTAGCGGTTTTCCCTACTTTCTTCAGCTTAAGTCTGAATTGGCAATAAGGAGTTCATGGTCTGAGCCACAGTCAGCTCCTGGTTTCGTGTTTCCTGACTGTATAGAGCTTCTCTATCTTTGGCTGCAAAGAATATAATCAATGTGATTTCAGTGTTGACCATCTGGTGATGTCCATGGGTAGAGTCTTCTCTTGTGTTGTTGGAAAAGGGTGTTTGCTATGACCAGTGTGTTCTCTTGGCAAAACTCTATTAGCCTTTGCCCTGCTTCATTCTGTACTCCAAGGCAAAATTTGCCTGTTACTCCAGGTGTTTCTTGACTTCCTACTTTTGCATTCCAGTCCTCTATAATGAAAAGGACATCTTTTTTGGGTGTTAGTTCTAAAAGGTCTTGTAGGTCTTCATAGAACCGCTCAACTTTGGCTTCTTCAGCGTTACTGGTTGGGGCATAGGCTTGGATTACTGTGATATTGAGTGGTTTGCCTTGGAGACGAACAGAGATCATTCTGTCATTTTTGAGATTGCATCCAAGTACTGCATTTCGGGCCCTTTTGTTGACCATGATGGCTACTCCATTTCTTCTAAGGGATTTCTGCCCACAGTAGTAGATATAATGGTCATCTGAGTTCACCCATTCCAGTCCATTTTAGTTCGCTGATTCCTAGAATGTCAACATTCATTCTTGCCATCACCTGTTTGACCACTACTAATTTGCCTTGGTTCATGGACCTGACATTCCAGGTTCCTATGCAATATTGCTTGTTATAGCATCAGACCTTGCTTCCATCACCAGTCACATCCACAGCTGGGTGTTGTTTTTCCTTTAGCTCTGTCTCTTCATTCTTTCTGGAGTTATTTCGCCACTGATCTCCAGTTGCATATTGGGCACCTACCAGCCTGGGGAGTTCATCTTTCAGTGTCCTATCTTTTTGCCTTTTCATACTGTTCATGGGGTTCTCAAGGCAAGAATACTGAAGTGGTTTGCCATTCCCTTCTCCAGTGGACCACATTTGCTAGGAATGTTTGTATATAAATCTTCATATGAATATATATTTGTTTCTCTTATAAATAACATGAGCAGAATAGATTGTTCAGTATTGCATCTTTCACTTTTTTTTAAATGTGCCAGACTGTCTTCCAAATGTAAATATACTATTTTATGTTCCCCACACGGTGTATGAAAGTTCCAGAGGATCCACATAGTATCACATAAACACTTGATGTAGTCAGTCTTTTTCACTGTATTCATTTTCATAGCTGTGGAGTAATCGCTCATTGTGAGTTTTTTGTTTTGCTTTGTTTGCATTTCCCTGATGACAAAAGGTGTGTACTTTTCATGCTACTTTTCAATGGTACCTCTTTGGGGGAAGTCTCTAGTCCCATTATTTACTCATTTTAAAACTGGGTTTTTTACCCAGACATGTGTGGCAAAAAATAAATAAATAAAATAAAAACATTAATTAATAAAAAAAAAAAAACAGTCCATGGGGGTAATCTTAAAAAAAAAAACCAACTGGTTTTTTTGTCTTCTTCTGATCAGGTTATAAGAGTTGTTTATATAGTTTAGATACCAATTCTTTGTCAGATATTTTGTATAAATATTTTTCCCAATCTGTAAATTTCCTTTTAATTTCGTTAACTACTGTTTTTTTATGAAGTACAAGTTTTGACTTTTTCTTTTACAGTTTTATAGTGATTTTCTGTGCCATATTTAAACAAGTTTAACTCAAGATCATGAAGATTTTTCTCCCATCTTTTCCTTTTAGAAGTTTCACAGTTTTGGGTTTTGCATTTAGGTATATGATCCATTTTGACTTAATTTTTGTAAATGCATATGGTATAAGGTAAGGTTCATTTCTTGGCAAACAGATGCTCAACTGAGTACAATTGCTGAAAAGATGATCTATTCCTCATTGAATTACCTTCGCACTTTTGTTGAAAATCAGGTTATCATATCTATATATGTCTATTTCTGAATACTCTACTCCCCTTCTCCCCTTAAAAAAGACTTCTGGCCATTAATGAACTTAGTTTTTACCAAGAGGTGCTTCAAATACAGTGGTGGACTTATCTGATATATATCTCCAATATTCTTCAGTTTTAACTTTATAGGATTCTAGAAAGGTATTCAGTGGTTCCAAGGAGTCTGTTTAGGGGGATTCTCCCCCTGTTTGGAACACAGAGAAACAGAATTCAGATAAAAGTTAAAAAAAAAAAAAAACCCAAAAAACTATTAGCTGGATTAGAGGACATGTGACCACAATGGGTTACCAAATACCCTACCCCTAAATTAGATGGACTTGCTCACCCACGTCCAAGGTAGAGGTGGACAGCTTTGGGCTTCTCAGTAGCCTACCTTAGAACTCAGGATTTGGCTGAAATCAGAGCCAGAGATAGGAAGCAATCTGCCCATAAGTCACTCCTCTTTCCCTAGGATGGAGTGATTGAGGGAGTGAGAGAGTCAATTCCTAGGTAGAGGTAGGTTGATAAGAAGTCCAGGGTCCCTGAGGAGGAGAAAGGGGTCTGGGGCTCTCAAGGAGGAGAAAAGGACAAACTTATTTCTACATTGCTTTGGCTTAGTCTATATAACAATGTATCTTGCTGGAGGACATGTTTCTCCTTAACAAGAACCTTCTGACTTATTATCTTAAGACATATATGTGGGAGGGGGTCTGGTGAGACCTTTCTATTGTCAGTTCTGTTAGGTAGTTAGAATAGGAAACAGGAGTCCAAAGTGCCAGTGGCTAAAAGACAAGGAAGGGAAAAGCCCGCAAAAATAAAACAAAGGAAGGTCAAAGGAAGGCCCGAGGACCAGAGTGAGGACTTCAGGTAGAACAAACAGCACTCCTGGCTAGCCCAATTTGCATGGGGCAGGCCCGGGGGAGGGAAAAACATACAAAAAAGGAGCCAAAGGGCTCTCTCTCCCTCCCGCGTGCTGGCAGCTCTCTTCTCTTCCCGTCTTTGGGTTGGCATGCCCTTACGCTTTGAGGATGGATTCTCCTGCTATCTTCTAAATAAAATAGAGGTGTAACACTGATTTATCTAAGAGCTATAATATAGTTTGTCCAAGACCCGAGAGCTGTGACGCGCCGAGGGCTTTAATGTCTGTACTCCAAATCTCTGTTGTGACGAGACAGAACCGAGGAGCATACACTCGCCTGACAGTTCTAATCTTGTTAATTTAAGATGTATGCTGTCGGAGTGGGTCTGGTAAAAGTATTAAAGGCCTTGATAAGACTAGTGAGTGGGGGCACTCTCCGCCCCCCTTCTGATGTCTATGTCAGAAGCTTTCTCTGTCCTCTTTCACTTTAATAAAACTCTGCTACACAAAAGCTCTGGAGTGATCAAGCCTGGTCCCTGGTCCCGAAGATAAATCTTCTTCAGAGATCAGGAATCTGACATCGCTCACTGCAAGCTATCAAGAGTTTGTCTTTCCCTCCTGGACTGGTAAATGGAAATTTTCTACACTCTATGGAAATGTGAAGGATGAGAAATAACTATTACTTCTAGCAAGAGGCAGACTAGCTGTGCTTGATAGTCTGTTTGAAGTCAGCTCCCTGAAGCTTAGCAAAGGCTACCAGGGGCAAAATTCTGCAATGAGCTTCATTACTGCTCCCAGAGCTACTTTCCCTTCCTTCATTTTTGAACAGTTATTTTTTCAGTGACTTACCTGGAAGCATCTGCAGAGACTTATAGGTGAGGGAGAAGGGAGCAGATGATTACATATGTGAATCTTCTCTAAGTCACATATTTATGAGTAAACTCTCTCTCATTTTTCCATCAGATGTATTAAATTCTGGTACACAACTTTAGGCACTTCTGGAAGCTTATTTAAATTATTCCTCTTCCAGGAAGGGTTAAGCTTGGTTCAACTACTTGCTTTTTTTGGTATTTTGAAGTACTCAATGATTATCTACATAGGCCTTCTTCCAAAAAGAGAATAAAACACAATTACATATCTACCACCTAAAGTCATTTCTTCTTTTTCAGAGTGATGAATGATGATTACTGTGTGTCCACAAATACTTTTATTCATGATTTTAATTAGCGTGGATAATTTGGTCCAGAAGACTTCAGTTCAGATATAGCAGCACAAGTTTGTTTTTTTTAATTATACTTTTATTTTGAGGTTTTGTAGATTCACATGCAGCTTATAAGGAATAATACAGAGAAATTTCATTGTGCCCTTTACCAGTTTCCTCCAGTGGTAACATCTTGCAAAGCTATTACACAATTTCACAACCAAGATACTGACTGATGTTGATATAGTCATGATACAGAACATTTACATCCTCCAAAGGATCTCTCATATTGCCCTTGTACAGCCACAAACACAATTCCCTCCCCCATCACCAATCTCCTCCTTAACCCCTGGAAACCACTCATCTGTTCTCCATTTCTATAATTCTGTCATTTCAAGAATGTTAAGTTGAATCATATGGTACACAACCTTTTGGGATTACTTTTTCATTCAGCATAATTATCTGGAGTTTATCCAGGTTGTTGCATGTATTCATACTTTGTTCCTTTTCATCACTAAGTAGTATTTCATGGTATGGATATACTACTAGTTGTCGAACCATTTACCCAGTGAAAAACTTTGTTTTGGCTGTTACAAATAAAGCTGCTATAAACATTTATGCATAGTTTTTTTTATGTGTGCAAAAACATGTTTATAATGATATGTAACTCTTTACCTAATTTTCTGGCTGCTTAACTACAGAGCAAAGAAACTCAGTCATCTGCCAAAGGTCACAGACCATCTCCTTATAAGTGAGGATTAACTAATCAACTCTTATCAGTACTTACAGCTTTATAACCTTGGGAAGCCCTTGACTCTCTCTCTCTCTGAGCCTCAACCAGACAAGATGTTTTTCAAGGTGTGTATTCTTTGAAATATGAACTTCATGAAATGCTCCTAAAGGGGAAGGGAGGTGGGAAAGTTAATGGTCAAATAAGCTGAAGAAATTTTGAACACTATAATCACATTCCTCTTTTGAAATAAACAAATGCCCTCTGGTGTACAAAAGGAAGGATCCAGTATCCAACTGCCCAAGTTCAAACCTCCACTTGCTAGAACAGTA
The DNA here is from genome assembly GCA_006408695.1 of Aepyceros melampus. Lineage (NCBI taxonomy): Eukaryota > Metazoa > Chordata > Mammalia > Artiodactyla > Bovidae > Aepyceros > Aepyceros melampus. Next base: position 87,306 of record SJXQ01006653.1, on the reverse strand, counting down.
ACACTCAATACAACACTTAACTTTCCCACATCTCAACTTCCCCATCTCTAAAACAGAGATAACAACAGTCTCCACTCATATCAATGAAAGATAAGGACACAAGAAAACCCTTGATAAATGTTAGCTATTATTATTATTATTGCCATCATAATCAAAACAATCAAAATCATAATTTTGTTAAAAATATACATGTCCAGGCCCAGATTTATAAAGTCTAGGGGGAGAGTCTAGTCCAGATGAAGAAGTAGAAGCTCATCTGTATTAAGAAAGGGTCCAAGATAGTACTAGATGTAGGATTCGGACCCAGACCACACTGCCTGATGGCGAGTTGTCATACTCACGTCCATACTCATACTCAGTAAATCCTTTAACTGTATAGTCCTGCAGAAAGAGCATGGTTCTCTCCTGAATTGAAGGTTGGGCTTATAATATTAACTCATGATTCCTCAAGGGGATAGTTCAATAAAATAAAATGCAGTTCTGGGATGCTGGCACACAACAGCTTTCAAAAATATTCCTAAGCATTAAAACACCTTTTTTTTTAATTTAAGCATTGATATGTAAAATTTTTATTTGTGAGTCATTGTTTAGCAAATCAAATCTGAAAACTGGACATTATTTCTTTAGAAATACAAGAAAATAATTATGATTGCTATTGTTTCTGTAGGTTTCACCACCACACTGCTGATTTCCAAAGGTCTTAACTGTCAAAGACCAGGCAAATTTCCAAGACACTTGGGGAATGACTCTGGAGGTGGTGGCAATCTTCTTACAACTTCAGTAGCAATCCTTAGGTAGGCTTTGGCCTGGAAAAGAATAGATTTATTTGCTATATATTTCTCCCCAGTACACATCAAATGACTCACCAACTGCCGTGGCTGTCTACTGAGTTGAACAGAATGTGATCAAGAAATTCAACAGTGAGAAGATACTGCTGTGAACATTGCGGGTGGGGTAGAGGAGAACGGATTTTAGGTTATTTGGAGGGTTATCAATATTTAGTAGCAACAACTACTATTTTTCAAATTCTAATTCCTGTTTCAGCAAACTAGCAACCCAGTCCAGCTGCAGAAAAATTACACTTTCCTCTTTGAAAAGTTGATATCCTGAGTGGGATACTGCCATACTTCTTTGGCATTAAGAGTTGTTAGTCATTTTAAAAAAAAACTATCTATACCATCCTAGGTTTATCTTCGGAAAGCATTTTCATCATTTTCTTTGAGAATGGTGTCTGATACCAGCACCAAGCACCTACAGGCCCCTCCATCCAGTGAGATTTAAGCACCATGCAAGAATTCCTAGAATCAGTTGTCACACTGTCCATCTATACGACCCCAGTACAACATAACACAAAAAGCAGCTCCCAAGCATCAAGTGGGCCACAACTGAGGCCTGCACAGTCCAGTTAGAACAATGGTCATGGCATTTGTATTTCAAAGTTTTAAACAATTAAAATGCAAATACTACTTACTTCTTCTACCGTATCTATAAAAAGTAACTGTAAGACAATAGTAGGATTTTTCTAAAACTGTTAATTTATACATTTATATACTTAAGAGTTGTGTTGATACTAATTCTACTACCACTACAACCAGCACCACTTGATGTAATGGTAATACTTAAAATTTACTTGAGTACTTAATAATGGCCAATAGCATATTCAAAAGCAGAGACATTACTTTGCCGACTAAGGTCTGTCTAGTCAAGGCTATGGTTTTTCCAGTAGTCATGTATGGATGTGAGAGTTGGACTGTGAAGAAGGCTGAGTGCCGAAGAATTGATGCTTTTGAAGTGTGGTGTTGGAGAAGACTCTTGAGAGTCCCTTGGACTGCAAGGAGATCCAAACCAGTCCATTCTGAAGGAGATCGGCCCTGGGATTTCTTTGGAAGGAATGATGCTAAAGCTGAAACTCCAGCACTTTGGCCACCTCATGCGAAGAGTTGACTCACTGGAAAAGACTCCAATGCTGGGAGGTATTGGGGGCAAGAGGAGAAGGGGACGACAGAGGATGAGATGGCTGGATGGCATCACTGACTCGATGGGCGTGAGTTTGAGTGAACTCCAGGAGTTGGTGATGGACAGGGAGGCCTGGCCTGCTGCGATTCATGGGGTCTGAAGGGTTGGACACGACTGAGTGACTGAACTGAACTGAACTGATTATTTCATTTTATCCTCACAGTTATCACAACGGGTAAATTCTGTCATTATTCCCACTCTATAAACAAGAAAACCAAGACTAAGAAAGATGAAGAGTATTGTCCACAGCATCACAGCTAATGTGAGATGAGCTGGGCTTTGAATGCAGGCAGACCAGTACCTTGACTCTGGATGGTAAAAGAACTGTTTGAAGCTTCTTTACCCTGACTATCAATCCTAAAGGAAATCAGTTCTGAATGTTCATTGGAAGGACTGATGCTGAAGCTAAAACTCCAATACTTTGGCCACCTGATACAAAGAACGGACTCATTGGAAAAGACCCTGATGCTGGGAAAGAGTGAAGGCAGGAGGAGAAAAGGACAACAAAGGATAAGATGGTTGGATGGCATCACCGACTCAATGGATAGGAAGCTCCGAGAGTTGGTGATGGACAAGAAGCCTGGCATGCTGCAGTTCAGGGGGTCACAAAGAGTTGGACACAACTGAGAGACTGAACTGAACTTAACTACCCTGACTTGATGTTTAACTGTGTTTCACACATCTTGATGATTTTTAAAAAACTACACTCAATAGTGAATGGAATTGATTCCTTAATTTCTTTTTCTACTTTCTCATTATTAGTGTATAGGAATGCAAGGGATTTCTGTGTGTTGACAAGAAACTATAAAACTCCTAGAGGAGAACATAGGCAAAACACTCTCTGACATACATCACAGCAGGATCCTCTATGATCCACCTCCCAGAATACTGGAAATAAGAGCAAAAATAAACAAATGGGATCTAATTAAAATTAAAAGCTTCTGCACAATAAAGGAAACTATAAGCAAGGTGAAAAGACAGCCTTCTGAATGGGAGAAAATAATAGCAAATGAAGCAACTGACAAACAACTAATCTCAAAAATATACAAGCAACTTATGCAGCTCAATTCCAGAAAAATAAATGACTCAATCAAAAAATGGGCCAAAGAACTAAATAGAATTTCTCCAAAGAAGACATACGGATGGCTAACAAACACATGAAAAGATGCTCAACATCACTCATTATCAGAGAAATGCAAATCAAAACCACAATGAGGTACCATTTCACACCAGTCAGAATGGCTGCGATCCAAAAGTCAACAAGCAATAAATGCTGGAGAGGGTGTGGAGAAAAGGGAACCCTCTTACACCGTTGGTGGGAATGCAAATTAGTACAGCCACTATGGAGAACAGTGTGGAGATTCCTTAAAAAATTGCAAATAGAACTGCCTTATGATCCAGCGATCCCACTGCTGGGCATACACACCGAGGAAACCAGAATTGAAAGAGACACGTGTACCCCAATGTTCATCGCGGCACTGTTTATAATAGCCAGGACATGGAAGCAACCTAGATGTCCATCAGCAGATGAATGGATAAGAAAGCTGTGGTACACATACACAATGGAGTATTACTCAGCCATTAAAAAGAATACATTTGAATCAGTTCTAATGAGGTGGATGACGCTGGAGCCGATTATACACAGTGAAGTAACCCAGAAAGAAAAACACCAATACAGTATACTTACACATATATATGGAATTTAGAAAGATGGTAATGATAAACCTGTATGTGAGACAGCAAAAGAGACACAGATGTATAGAACACCCTTTTGGACTCTGTGGGAGAGGGAGAGGGTGGGATGAGTTGGCAGAGTGGCAGTGTAACATGCAGGATATCATAAGTGAAATGAATCGCCGGTCTAGGTTCGATGCAGGATGCAGGATACTTGGGACTGATGCACAGGGATAATCCAGAGAGATGGTGTGGGGCGGGAGCGGGGAGGTGGGGGTCGGGATTGGGAGGTCATGTACACTCGTGGCTGATTCATGTCAATGTATAGCAAAATGAATACAGTATTGTAAAGTGAAACAAACTAAAAAATAAAAATTAATTGAAATAAAAAAAATTCTAAAAAAAAAAACTACACTCAAAAGTAAATATTTTCTCCATTTGGGGAAATAGTTTAATATAGATCCCTGGTATGTACATTATGAAGTTGCTTCAACCTAATTGGAAATCAGCATTTTGAAAAGGAAAAGAATTATTTTGATATATATAATTATGTCGGGCTTTCCTGGTGGCTCAGACAGTAAAGAATCTGCCTGCAATGCAGGAGACCCAGGTTCAATCCCTGGGTCAGGAAGATCCCCTGGAGAAGGGAATGACTACCCACTCCAGTATTCTTGTCTGGAGAATTCCATGGACAAAGGATCCTGGTGGGCTACAGTCTGTGAGGTCACAAAGAGTTAGACATGACAGAGTAACTAACATTTTCACTTTTTCATATAATTATATACATATACACACACATATATATATTATAATTTTGTGCCACAAAAAGAAACCCATGTTCGTAACTCACATCATAAATTTAAATATTTGTCACATATTAAATCAGAAAGAAGAAAAATATGTATACACACATATAGCTACCTTTATGTGTGTGTATATGTGTACATGTATGTATCTGTGGATACATAGGTATTATATATACATATACATATAAACAAGGGCCTACTATATGGCACACGAAATGCTGCTCAATTTCTGTAATAACCTAAATGGGGAAACAATTTGAATAAGAATAGGTACATGTATATGTTAAAATAAAAAATTTACTTGCATTTCCCCCTGAGAGTTGGAAATGAAAAGTCAGTCATGTCTGTTATCTCTCAATCAACAAGCTGGAAAACTGTTCATTAAGGAAACTTTAAATTATACTAATTACAACAATGACATACATTTAAGTGTGTATTGTCTACATATATATTGCCAGGCTACTTGTTTCATTGTTGAAACATATCATATATAATTATATAAAATATATGTTTCACATTACTACTTTACACCTTACATTTTGGCTTTATTTCTTGAAAAAGATCCAATGATTATAATCAGAAATGTTTGACTTTAAAAGGAGTAATTGCTTATTTATGTTAATATTAATAATTGATATATTTGGGTTTATATTTATCAAGTTTTTGTGGCCTCCTCAAAAGACTGATTTAATTTCATATTCAACCTGTATTAACTTTTCTACTAACTTTTAAGTAGAAGGCAATGGCACCCCACTCCAGTACTCTTGCCTGGAAAATCCCATGGACGGAGACGCCTGGTAGGCTGCAGTCCATGGGGTCGCTAAGAGTTGGACATGACTGAGCGACTTCACTTTCACTTTTCACTTTCATGCATTGGAGAAGGACATGGCAACCCACTCCAGTGTTCTTGCCTGGAGCATCCCAGGGACGGGGGAGCCTGGTGGGCTGCCGTCTATGGGGTCGCACAGAGTCGGACACGACTGAAGCGACTTAGCAACAACAACTAACTAACTTTTAAAAATAAGTAAACATTTGACCCCTTTTCTTTGTAAGTTATATATTTAATATTTGTCAGTTTTTGATCTAGAAACAACAGTGTAATTTAAAAAGAAACTAATTACAGAGTAATCTTATTTAATACTTTAAAGATCTACCTTGACAATGTAAGAAGATTACAGGTAAATGTACTTTCAAATGCCACTTTTTTCATTGGTGATATGTATTTAAATTTCTTTAAAAATACATGCATGGATCCTAAGTGTACACAGCAATGAAAGTGTACAAATTGAACACACTTCTGTAACTCAACACCCATGTCAATAAGCAGAATACTGTCAGACCCCCAGAAAAAAAAGAAACACCTATGTTTGTTCCCTAATAGGTGAATTATATTTTATTTTACCAGGAAGTGTTAAAACTTCATTTACATTCTTCTTTTAAATAAAAGAATAGCTCTCAAAATATGAATAAGACCTTATATGTTTTTACTGAGTACATACCGTACTAAGTACTAGTATAAGTAATCACGCAATCTCACATATGTAAAATAAACACCATTGGCTCAACTTGGATGAAGAAACTGAACTGATCTGCTCAGTCACAAAGTTAGCAGGATGAAGAACATTCACAACTGGATCTGCCTGACTCCAAAGCCCAGCTCCTTCTAGCATATCACACATGTGGGCTGTGTGCTCAGTTGCTCAGTGTGTCTGACTCTTTGCAATCCCACGGACTCCCACCAGGCTCCTCTGTCCATGGAATTCTCCAGGCAAGAACACTGGAGTGGGTTGCCATTTCCTTCTCCAGGGGATCTTCCTGACTCAGGGATTGAACCTGCAACTCCTGCATTGGCAGGTGGATTCTTTACCACTGAGCCCCCTGGAAAGCCCACCACATCACAAAGAAAGTGAAAGTGCCAGTCACTCAGTTGTGTCCCACTTTTTGCGACCCCACGGACTGTAGCCCACCGGGCTCCTCTGTCCATGGAATTCTCCAGGCAAGAGTACTGGAGTGGGTTGCCATTTCCTTTTCTGGGGGATCTTTCCAATCCAGGGATTGAACCCGGGATGCCCACAGTGCAGACAGACTCTACTGACTGAGCCACCAGGAAGCCACATCACACATTAAACAGTGGATTCAAAATACAAATAATTCTAATCAAAATGTACTGTCTAAAAAGGGTTTCAATCTCTGCTGTAGTCACCACAAACAACAGATTTTGCTTAAAAATGGAAATAACATATACTTTATAAAGAAGTATTTCTTTTAAAATGACAGTGTGATTTTCAGGCCTTTCCTGGAAGTCCAGTGGTTAAGATTCTGTGCTTCCACTGCCGGCAGCACAGGTTCCACCCCTGGTTGAGGAACTAAGTTTCCACACACTTCAAAGTATGGTTCCCCCTCAGCCTAAGTGCTTATTTTCACCCATGCATTTTTATAAATATTAACACCTTTTATCTCCTAGTAGCTTTTCTAGGCATTTAAGTCTAACATTTTACTGTGTAAATAAAAGTGCACTAAGGGAAGCTAAGGCCATCATTCTATAATTTCTTAGTTCTTACTTATATTATATTAGAGATATAAACCTATCTCACCACACAAAATAAAGATTCCATAATAATCAAATTTGCTACATTTAACCTTTGCTCTTTAATGGACTATCACCAAGCTTAAATTTTCAATATATCACAGTGAAAGTAACAGTTAAATTGTCGTTTGCTGAGAAATACTGAAAGTGCTTAGTTTAACAGTTTCAATTTCCACAAAACTGTTGAGATTGAATTTTTTCAGCCAATGCAATATCATTCAACAAATACTTTTTGGTTCTTAGTGCAAGGCATAGTTTTGGGAAATCCGTGGGATGTAATGATTAAAAAAAAGGGGGGGTGCAGAAGCACTGTCTGGTAAAGAGTTGGGGCCTTAAGGTCAGACAAGTAAGCTTTAAAATCCTAGTTCCATTACTTATTAGCACTGGCCTTGGGCAAGTGAATTAACCCTTCTAGGCTTGGTTCCATTATCTGTAAAATGGTTATAATAATAATATCTACCTCAAAGGGCTTGGGGTCATATTAAGTAAGAATAAAGTATGTGAAGAACTGTAATACAAAAAGTAAATAATAAATGCCTGTCTACTATTATTACTATTATGACCTCAAGCAATTTACAATCTCATTGAAGAGTTCATATTAACATATCCTTTTGGACAACCTTCCTGCCTGAGGACTAAGAAATTAAATCCCTTCCTTTTGTTTAATCTATCATTACCAAGTAAAGGAACTGGATGACAACCAAAGTACACAAGCTTTATGGTGAGCTTTTCCCCTTTGTCTTTGTTTTTAAAGTTGTGAAGTTCTAGTTTTCCATACACAGTCATTTCATAGTAGGGTTATGAGATTATAATGTAGAAATTATAAGACAACAAGGCTTTGACTTACCTTTAAAGCCTTTACCAGGTATATCTTTTACAGCATAACTTTTAACATCCAATATTAAGGCTTTTACTTGACAAAAAGAATGAAACCACAAAATTAATGGTCAATCATAGGTTCATCACTGTGCCCTGGACTCAACCAAAGGCAAAAGGCAGAAATAGTTGAATGAACTTATAGTTACACAAACCAGAGGAAATGCTATTGAACTTAAGAGTTCTGAATCCTAAGTGTCAGCTCTCTCTCCCTTCCTCTATCGCTTTCTCTGGCTATTTTACACTACTTATATCAACCCTGGGATTTCTTTGGAAGGAATGATGCAAAGCTGAAGCTCCAGTACTTTGGCCACCTCATGCGAAGAGCTGACTCATTGGAAAAGACTCTGATGCTGGGAGGGATTGGGGGCAGGAGGAGAAGGGGACGACAGAGGATGAGATGGCTGGATGGCATCATTGACTCCATGGGCGTGAGTCTGAGTGAACTCTGGGAGTTGGTGATGGACAGGGAGGCCTGGCGTGCTGCGATTCATGGGGTTGAAAAGAGTCGGACATGACTGAGCGACTGAACTGAACTGAACTGATATAGCTTCAATTACTCTTGGTTCCTCAGTTGTGCACATAGTGAAATAGCGAAGCCGCTCAGTCGTGTCCGACTCTTTGCTGCCCCATGGACTGTAGCCTATCGGGCTCCTCTGTCCATGGGATTTTCCAGGTAAGAGTACTGGAGTGGGTTGCCATTTCCTTCTCCAGGGGATCTTCCCAACCCAGGGATGGAACCGGGTCTCCCACATTGCAGGCAGACGCTTTACCGTCTGAGGCACCAGGGAAGCCCACGGTGTACAAATGCAGATGGTTCTGACTTTTGGTTGCATAGGTAGTAGCCAGTTGGAGCTTTTTAACTGGTACTGTAGCCCCTCCCAACTTTTCCAATGATGCCTCAAATTCAACACATTCCACACCTTTCAATTAACCACTATGTTTTTAAATATTACTGGAAGAGTTAAATTCCTAATGCTTAATTTTAGAAGATTTTATGGACAGAGAATGAGAGCCCTGGAACCTGGTGCTGAGAGGAGGGACTAATTAAAGATAGACAAAAGAAGAAGGAATTAGAAAGAAGACAAAAAGCTAAAGATAAAACTTTTATTTATTAATAAATTTGCCTGCAGCAAAGCCCTAAAAACTAACAATGAAAAGTGTCAATCTAAACGGCTAACAATGAACAAATAATTTGACATATTCTATCCCATTAATTTTTATAGAAGTTTATCATGTTTGCAAGTAAACACTTCCTTCATTCTTTAAATGAAGACATTCAGGTAAAATGGGTACTAAGCTTCCTTGATATGGCAGAATCTGTTGAGATGGCTGTGACCAGCTTCTGAGAGCAGATTTCCACTTAAGTTCGCAGGGAAAAAGGGAAGGAGATTATTAGAAGGTAGGATTCACCATAAAAGTCATCAGAAGGATCCTGATTCCAGGACTCAACAGCAGTTTCCTAATGTCTAGGAATTCCTAATGTCCTAATAAGATCTTTAATGCTGAGGCTGAGCACTCTATAACTTCTCTTATGATTCAAATTCTGCTGATTTTTAGATGTCACCAAAGAATGACATTTACCTGAAGCTATGTAAGGGGAAGGGCATAAATGGGCTCAACCCTTTGATGAAGGGCAGAAGAAAGACAATTAGTACCATGACAACTTTCACAGGACATTTCACAAGACATAAATACTCATAGCTGTATTCTACTTGGCATTTTTCAAACTATTTTCACATTATCATCTCATTTAGTCCTTCTCATTATGAGAAAAAGGTTCAGAGACAGGAGGGAACTTATCTAAGGTCACACTTAGACAGTAGCATTCTTTAAAAAAAAAAAAAGAAAGCATTCTTGGTAATGAAATCCTAGGCTAATACTGATTAATGCTTTGCTTTTCATGCAGAGAACTTTTGAGAATCTAGTAAATCTCTTGTTCAATTTTCCAGAAAAATGCACATTTATACATTCTGGATATAACTTCAGGGGAATTCTCAAACCCAGGTTAAGATCCTCTGTATTATGGCTGCCACTGTGCACACCAGTGGGACCACTCCTCTTCTCTAGATCTCTGTAATATGAAAAGGAGGTGAACTGAAAGCCAGCCTAAATATACACGATAGACACTGAAGCAAGCTTGCAATTAATTGAGAAGGGAAGCAGATACTGCCTTGGGAAGAGGATGCACGCCTACAGTTTCAGAGCTGAGTGTGGAAATAGCCTCGGGTACTATCTTGGACAAATTCCTTACTGCGAATGAATCTCTACTTCATTTGAAAAATGGAGATTATCAAATCTCCAAACCTCACAAATGTGTTAATGTGAATAAATTAAGAGAATATGTTGTATTTAATGCACTCAAGTACTGTACTCATTTCTTAGAAGGAATTGAAGAAATCATAGCTATTAGTAGAGGACTCAGAAGGTGACTAGAGAAGGAAAAGGCAATCCACTCCAGTATTCTTGCCTGGAAAATCCCATGGACAGAGGAGCCTGGGGGGCTACAGTCCATGGGGTCGCAAGAGTCGGACACGATTGAGCAACTAAACCACCAGAAGGTGACACAATGAAAAGAGGACAACACTTAGAAGGACAAGAATTGTTTTTTTAATCACATCTTAGCATCTATCAGTTTTGTGACCTTGGGAAAATTATTTAGCTTCTATGAGTCTCAGTTTTCTCAACTGCAAGATGGGAACTATTTATACATTGTATTAAGTTGTTGTGAGCACTGAAAGTACATAGATGCCTAACAGTGTCTAACATACTATAACTGCTATTATTGTTAGATGGTTAATAACAATGAATATCTGCAATCTAAGGGTAGGAAACAATAACTTCCATGGAAACAAAATAAATTCAAAGCTCCATTTTTAAAATCTCTTTTTATGGACACGTCTGAATCTTAAAAAACTGCTCAGAAGTCTTCATATGTAAGGTTGACAATGTGGTGCATGAAATTCTCACTAGTTTTAGTGGAGACTTCACCAGATTAAGTCTAGCCGAAACCACAAAGGGGTAGCTTGCTCACATTACCATAAATGTCAGCCAGCAACAGTAAAATAACAGATCTAATTTTACGTAAGTGTAAATGAGATTTAAGAAACATGTAACCAAAAAACTCTACAAACACTGTTGTCTAGAGTTTTAAACCATATTGCTTTTTGATGGCTGCTATATATTCTCTGTTATGTTATACTCCTTTAACTTTCTGAAATGTTTTTGCTTTTGGAAAATTTCAAAGAAAAAAAATAATGGACAGGAGGGAAAATATTTTAAAACCTAAACTCATAATTGAAATAAACTACTAGACAATTATTCTTATTGAAAAGGATTCACCACTACATATTTTAAATAGGCTGCTCCTAGGAGGCATTTAAAAGTATGTGACTTTAAAAACCCTCAATTTTCATACAACTTTTCATTCACTGCATAAAGTACACTTACAGTAGATGAGATTGCCATGCTTCAGTTGCAAAAGCAATAAAAGGTTATATTTTTTGCTTATCTGAAAGATTTCAAAGAAAAAACTGAAAAGGAAATTTAACATTTATTACTACATAAGAGGCAGAGAAAGGAAAAACAAGGATATATACAATAGTACGTTTACTCAGACATCATATCCCAGCAACTCAATCACCTGTACCATAACTGTCGACCCTTAAGAAAGAGAAAGGAGCTCTGGGTCCTGAAAGAGATAGTTCAAAATGAATACACTTGACCAATCTCAGACTCCTGGTTGTCAGCTTTGCCCTTATTGTATTCACAGTTCTAACAAAGTTTGGCTCTTTTGTCTTTCAGTTCATATAGGATTAGAGGAAGCAGACTAGAATGAAAGAGGGAATAGTTATGGGTGGACAAAATAACAGTACTATAAAGCCACACTTATTTGGTATGGAAAAAAAAAGAGAAAAGCTAAGAGGACTGATTGAGGCTGTTTGGCAAAGGAGCATAAGAATTACATTAAAACTGATGCACCAGATGATGGCTCACTTTCTAACATAAACAGCAACTGCTACTTAGGAAAGAAGAGATATATATGACTTTATTATATATGATTATATATATTATATGTATAATAAAATTATTATATATAATGAAATCATACACATGATTTTATTTCTATTTTAAAAAGAGTAAAATAAAAGAGCCACGACAAACCTAGAAGGCATATTAAAAAGCAGAGACATCACTTTGCTGACAAAGATCCACATAGTCAAAGCTATGGGTTTTCCAGTAACCATGTATGGATGTGAGAGTTGGACCATAGAGCACCAAAGAATTAATACTTTTGAACTGTGGTGTTGCAGAAGACTCTTGCAAGCCTCTTGAACTGCAGGGAGATCAAATCAGTCAATCCTAAAGGAAATCACCTTGATTATTCACTGGAAGGACTGATGCTGAAACTCATCCTTTGGCCACCTGACACAAAGAACCAACTCATTGGAAAAGACTCTGATGCTGGGAAACACTGAAGGTGAAAGGAGAAGAGGGTGGCAGAGTATGAGATGGTTAGATAGCATCACTGACTTGGTGACATGAATTTGAGCAAACTCTGAGAGAGTGAAGGACAGGGAAGCCTGGTGTACTGCAGTCCCAGGGATCACAAAGAGTTGGTCACAACTCAGTGAGTGAACAACAACAACAAAAGAGCTTACACTTAAAGGCAGTAAGCTTCAGCAGTCTGAAAATTCTATCTGTACCCCAAATTATATTAGATCATGAAACACTATTAATTTTTCCACTCTGCCTCCTCAATCATATTTATTAAAATAAATGCAGTGGAAATCCCATCTCTAAAGGTTTATACAGTTTCCCTACATTCAACTCAATTTTTTCTTGTATTTGGTTTCCTTCTCTCAACAATCAGCTGAACTTCTAACATTGAAATAAAATAACTTCAGGCAGTTAGATATTACTAGCTAGCAAGAAAAGAACTCTACAAATTTCCACTGTTCATGTTCATCAGGAGAAAACTGGTTGGGTGATGATTCTTTGTAGTTGGGCCTGTTCAGCTGATAATTCAGAATCAGCACTGGTATGTCTACCTCATAGTAACTTAAAGAAGCTTTGAATAAGTTAACTAATTTTGGTTAATACATGCATTCCAAATAGACAAACTTGATCTCCCCAACCTTCTTTCTGTATATCAAAAAGTATATATCCTGTGAAAATAAAATTTAAAACATATTTATAAATATAACTTACCTCATCACTTTCAGGCTGTGAAAACACAATCGGTTGGCCTGTATCTGAGGCTTCCCTTATGTTAAGATGTAAGGGGATGTCTCCTAGAAGAGTCCACCAGATATCCATTAGTACCACAAAAGCTTATACAGGCATTTGAAATCTTTGAACTGCAGAAACAAATTGATTCAAATCAACCTGAGTTAGACTATCCTCAAATTGCTAAATTTCTGAAAAACAAATTTCAAATGAAACTTAGGGACAAAATATTCCATTTAAGGGTAATACCATGATTACATTTGAAAGCAGTGTGGCAGTCAATCAAGGAATAAGATCTCTGATTTATTCTTTGCTGGAGGTCTTCCAGCAAAAATGACCTGAAAGATATTTCTAAATTTTTTTCCCTGTAATAACTGATATAGACATAATAATATGATATAGACATATCTTGCCACATAATAACAGGTAACTGAAAAGGACAAATGAAGAGGCAAAGAAGTTTTTAAAAAGCACAACAGAATAATCTTCTTGATAATGGCAGACGGGTGAGCAAATAGAACTGCTGAAAAGCAGGGCAGACTTGTTAGTTCAACTATCTGCTTCTTTATCAGATAGAATTCTTTTATTATATATCAATCTATATAGCAGTATACATAACTTGTGAACTTGAGCTCTCAGGAAATAATCAGTTCAGTTCAGTTCACTCACTCAGTCATGTCCGACTCTTTGCAACCCCATGAATTGCAGCACGCCAGGCCTCCCTGTCCATCACCATCTCCCAGAGTTCACTCAGACTCACGTTCATCGAGTCAGTGATGTCATCCAGCCATCTCATCCTCTGTCGTCCCCTTCTCCTGCCCCCAATGCCTCCCAGCATCAGAGTCTTTTCCAGTGAGTCAACTCTTCGCATGAGGTGGCCAAAGTACTGGAGTTTCAGCTTTAGCATCATTCCTTCCAAAGAAATCCCAGGGCTGATCTCCTTCAGAATGGACTGGTTGGATATCCTTGCAGTCCAAGGGACTCTCAAGAGTCTTTTCCAATACCACAGTTCAAAAGCATCAATTCTTTGGTGCTTAGCTTTCTTCACAGTCCAACTCTCACACCCATACATGACCAAAGGAAAAACCATAGCCTTGACTAGACAGACCTTTGTAGGCAATGTAATGTCTCTGCTTTTGAATATGCTATCTAGGTTGGTTAGAATTTTCCTTCCAAGGAGTGTCTTTTAATTTCATGGCTGCAATCACCATCTGCAGTGATTTTGGAGCCCAGAAAAATAAAGTCTGACACTGTTTTCACTGTTTCCCCATCTATTTCCCATGAAGTGATCGGACAGGATGCCATGATCTAAGTTTTCTGAATGTTGAACTTTAGGCCATCTTTTTCACTCTCCTCTTTCACTTTCATCAAGAGACTTTTTAGTTCCTCTTCACCTTCTGCCATAAGGGTGGTGTCATCTGCATATCTGAGGTTAATGATATTTCTCCCGGCAATCTTGATTCCAGCTTGTGTTTCTTCCAATCCAGCATTTCTCATGATGTCCTCTGCATAGAAGTTAAATAAGCAGGTTGACAATATACAGCCTTGACGTACTCCTTTTCCTATTTGGAACCAGTCTGTTTCTCCATGTCCAGTTCATTGCTTCATGACCTGCATACAGGTTTCTCAAGAGGCACGTCAGGTGGTCTGGTATTCCCATCTCTTTCAGAATTTTCCACAGTTTATTGTGATCCACATAGTCAAAAGCTTTGGCATACTCAATAAAGCAGAAATAGATGTTTTTCTGGAACTCTCTTGCTTTTTCCATGATACAGCAGATGTTGGCAATTTGATCTCTGGTTCCTCTGCCT
>SJXQ01006653.1:0-70985 GCA_006408695.1 Aepyceros melampus | reverse complement strand
TTCTTCCATGTATTCTTGCCACCTCTTCTTAATATCTTCTGCTTCTGTTAGGTCCAGACCATTTCTGTCCTTTATCGAGCCCATCTTTGCATGAAATGTTCCCTTGGTATCTCTAATTTTCTTGAAGAGATCTCTAGTCTTTCCCATTCTGTTCTTTTCCTCTATTTCTTTGCATTGATCTCTGAAGAAGGCTTTCTTATCTCTTCTTGCTATTCTTTGGAACTCTGCATTCAGATGCTTATATCTTTGCTTTTCTCCTTTGCTTTTTGCCTCTCTTCTTTTCACAGCTGTTTGTAAGGCCTCCCCAGACACCCATTTTGCTTTTTTGCATTTCTTTACCATGGGGATGGTCTTGATCCCTGTCTCCTGTACAATGTCACGAACCTCATTCCATAGTTCATCAGGCACTCTATCTATCAGATCTAGACCCTTAAATCTATTTCTCACTTCCACTGTATAATTATAAGGGATTTGATTTAGGTCATACCTGAATGGTCTAGCGGTTTTTCCTACTTTCTTCAATTTAAGTCTGAATTTGGCAATAAGGAGCTCATGATCTGAGCCACAGTCAGCTCCCGGTCTTGTTTTTGTTGACTGTATAGAGCTTCTCCATCTTTGGCTGCAAAGAATATAATCAGTCTGATTTTGGTGTTGACCATCTGGTGATGTCCATGTGTAGAGTCTTCTCTTGTGTTGTTGGAAGAAGGTGTTTGCTATGACCAGTGCATTTTCTTGGCAGAACTCTATTAGTCTTTGCCCTGCTTCATTCCGCATTCCAAGTTTACCTATTACTCCAGGTGTTTTTTGACTTCCTACGTTTGCATTCCAGTCCCCTATAATGAAAAGAACATCTTTTTGAATGTTAGTTCTAAAAGGTCTTGTAAGTCTTCACAGAACTGTTCAACTTCAGTTTCTTCAGTGTTACTGGTTGGGGCATAGACTTGGATAACTGTGATATTGAATGGTTTGCCTTGGAGACGAACAGAGATCATTCTGTTGTTTTTGAGATTGCATCCAAGTACTGCATTTCAGACTCTCTTGTTGACCATGATGGCTACTCCATTTCTTCTGAGGGATTCCTGCCCACAGTAGTAAATATAATGGTCATCTGAGTTAAATTCACCCATTCCAGTCCATTTTAGTTCGCTGATTCCTAGAATGTCAACGTTCACCCTTGCCATCTCCTGTTTGACCACTTCCGATTTGCCTTGATTCATGGACCTGACATTCCAGGTTCCTATGCAATACTGCTCTTTACAGCATCAGATCTTGCTTCTATCACCAGTCACATCCACAACTGGGTATTGTTTTTGCTTTGACTCAATTCCTTCATTCTTTCTGGAGTTATTTCTCCACTGATCTCCAGTAGCATATTGGGTACTTAATGACCTGGGGAGTTTCTCTTTTGATATTTGTGTTGACCAAATTTTGTTTGGGTTTTTCTGTAAGATGCTATGGAAAAATCTGAACCAATTTTTTGACGAGCCCAATACAATGAAGTGATTAATTATATGGCGTGTGTGTGTGAGCTCCTGGTTTCCCACATGACACTAGTGGTAAGGAACTAGTGATAAAGAACTTGTCAATTTAGGTGACAAAAGAGATGTGTGTTTGAACCTTGGGTGGGAAAGATCCCCTGGAAGAGTGCATGGTAACTCATTCCAGTATTCTTGCTAGGAGAATCCCAGGAACAGAGGAGCCTGGTACATCCATAGGGTCACAAAGAGTCAGACATGACAGAGGTGAAATCGCTTCAGTTATGTCCAACTCTTTGCGACCCTATGGACTATAGCCCCACCAAACTCCTCTGTCCCTGGGATTCTCCAGGCAAGAGTGGAGTGGATTTCCATACCTCCTTCAGGGTATCTTCCGAACCCAGAAATCCAGCCCACCTCTCCTGCACCACAGGAAGATTCTTTACTGCTAAAGTCCACCTGGGAAGCCCTAACTATATGGCACAAGTTACAATTGTAAATTCTTAGAGAATAAGATTAATAGAGACTGATTTATGATTAGGGAAGTGTTAAGATAAAGAATATAGCTTGAGGAATTCCTTGAAGCACAGTAACATATGAATAAAGGAGAGCATTTCATTTAAAGGAAAGAATGGAGTACAAATGAAGAACACACATATTTCTATACCAACTTGACTTACCACTTAGAGGGTTTTCAGGAAGACAGTCCTAAAAGGATAATTTGCCAACTTAGTGAACGGCAATTAGATTTAGGCCAATTGAAAGAGAATGTGAGGTCTACCTTTATTCTTTTAAAAATAGACTTACAGCCCACATATTTTTATGGATTGATATTTCTTTACTTTACTAACAATACTATTTATATGTTTATATACATTCACACATGAAATTCTGTTTTCAAATTACAATTTCTGAGATATATTTTATAACCAAATATAACAATCCCTTGGTTTTCAGGCAGGTCAGGTTTGACTAGATAGTTTGAATAAATAAAAATCTACCTTATTCTTAAAGAGAATCAGAAGAAAATTCATCACCAAATACAAACATGAAGCTTCTAAGAAATATGACATTTTTATGAGCACTGTAATCATCTCCTTGCATCACAAAATTTTTGTTGCCAGGATGTAAACTGCAAATTATAGTTTTACTCAGGAATAAGTCTGTGAACATAATTAGAAGTCCTAGTAAGTAGAATTTAGGAACTTTTAGCTATGCTTATGATGGTTATATTGTGGAAATATTTATGCAAAAACCAAGCAAAGCATGGCAAATCATTCTGCAAGGTTAGTAGAGTACAAAAGGTCTGATGAGCATGATGATAGAAGTGACATTGCTAGAAGTGACACAAATAGTAAAAGATTTCAACACATCAATCCTTTCACAAAATTATACCTAAGAAGCTGTCATTGAATTTCGTGGCAGAGACCTAGACAGTTACTTAAGGAGCATAATGTATCCTTTGGGAATCTCTCAAGTGAAAAAAGAGCAGATAGAAGATAAGTACAGTGTCAGCATCACAGTTTGACAAGGTGGAATTGTGCTGGTGGAAAAGAGTCAAGACATGTGGTATTGACGGACTGAAAATGAATGTTTATTTTGAGCCAAGGACTCATTCAAGTGCTAGTCAATCTTGATAAATATTTGCTTTAGTTGTGTTGGAATTTGATGAGTGACCCCTTATGAGGAAATTAATTCACTTGGAGATGGAGGTGAAATCTGATCTTGATTGTCCCTGTGCCTCCAATTTTTACGTTTTGGGTCTAATTCTTCCACTTGTTATCCAAATGCACTGTTTTTCTTTCCACAATTTAAAAATATTATTTTATATTAAAACCTTTAGATAAGTGAACTGTTGTGCAGAGGAATGGATCTAGAAATTTTGTGTGAATAACTGTCACTACCTCTCTAACCATACCTCCAACCAACCCATCTCCCTTCCATTGCATTCCCAGGTAATGCCAAACTGTCATTTTCAAATGCATCAGGCTGGTAACTGTGACAAAAGAAATGTTACTATTTCTTTCCCCCAAAATATTCCTTCCTCTCACTGTTGTCCCCAGCAACCAGAGTCCTTTTCACCTTTAAAAAGACATCTCTGATGTCATTTATTCTGAGAAACATTCCTGATATCCTGTAGATGAAGAGAATTAATTGTTTCTTTCTCTGTTATATGTTTATACATCTTAAGTGTTTTTGCTATGAACATATCTCACTTTGTAATTTGATTTCTGTTTGTCCTTATGTATTGACTAGATTGTAAAACCCTTGAAATCAGGAGTATCTCGTTCATTGTTCTATTTGGAACAACTAACCCAATAGCCATAAATGACAGGTGCTCCATAGATGTTTGGAAGATGAATAAACTTTATTACTTTAGCATTCTATAAAATACATAACATGTATTTATATTATATTACATGAGGGACCCTACAAAGGATAGCATCCCCCACCTATTATACTGGGATGTGTTAAATGTTGCAACCTAGTGCTGAAAATTAGGAATGATACTGCAATAAATGATGCTGCTGCTGCTGCTGCTGCTGCTGCTAAGTCGCTTCAGTCGTGTCCGACTCTGTGTGACCCCATAGACGGCAGCCCACCAGACTGCCCCGTCCCTGGGATTCTCCAGGCAAGAACACTGGAATGGGTTGCCATTTCCTTCTTCAGTGCATGAAAGTGAAAAGTGAAAGTGAAGTCACTCAGTCGTGTCCAACTCTTAGCGACCCCATGGACTGCAGCCTACCAGGCTCCTCCATTCATGGGATTTTCCAGGCAAGAGTACTGGAGTGGGTTGCCATTGCCTTCTCTGGCAATAAATGAGTAAGCCCTAAAATCAGCTCCAAACTGCCATATAGTAATATATTTGATAGTCCTGTTAATAGAATAATGACTGCTTCACATTAAGCTTTGACCTCTCCCTTGAGCTTCAGACTGGTTTAGCCAACAACAGGCTGGACATAGCTAAAATATGTTCCACAAACATCTCCAAATATAATGTGTTTAAAACCAAACTAAGCATCCACCCCAGTCTGTTTTTCCTCCATTATATCCAGTTCTCTGTTACTATTATCCACACAGGCATGCAATGCAAAAATCCATCCTTTTCTTAACTCCAATATACATTGAATAACCAAATCCTGCGCATTACATCTCAGGGAAAGTGAAAGACGCTCAGTCATGTCTGACTCTCTGTGAACCCATGGACTAGTCCATGGAATTCTCCAGGCCAGAATACTTAAGTGGGTAGCCTATCCCTTCTCTAGCGGATCTTCCCAACCCAGGAATCGAACCAGGGTTCCTGCATTGCAGGAGGATTCTTTACCAACTGAGCTAATAGGGAAGCCCCACACAGGCATACAATGCAAAAATCCATCATTTGCTTAACTCCAATATACATCACCATCTGCAGTGATTTTGAAGCCCCCAAAACTAAGTCAGCGACTGTATCCACTGTTTTTCTATCTATTTGCCATGAAGTGATGGGACCAGATGCCATGATCTTAGTTTTCCGGATGTTGAGCTCTAAGCCAACTTTTTCACTCTCCTCTTTCACTTTCATCAAGAGGCTCTTTAGTTCTTCTTCACTTTCTGCCATAAGGGTGGTGTCATCTGCATATCTGAGGTTATTGATATTTCTCCCAGCAATCTTAATTCCAGCTTGTGCTTCATCCAGCCCAGCGTTTCTCATTATATACTCTGCATATAAGTTAAATAAGCAGGGTGACAATATATAGCCTATACTCATTTCACTATTTGGAACCAGTCTGTTGTTCCATGTCCAGTTCTAACTGTTACTTCCTGACCTGCATACAGGTCTTCAGTTCAGTTCAGTTCAGTCGCTCAGTCATGTCCAACTCTTTGCAACCCCATGAATTGCACCACGCCAGGCCTCCCTGTCCATCACCATCTCCCGGAGCTCACTCAGACTCAGGTCCATTGAGTCCGTGATGCCATCCAGCCATCTCATCCTCTGTCGTCCCCTTCTCCTCCTGCCCCCAATCCCTCCCAGCATCAGAGTCTTTTGCAATGAGTCAACTCTTCATATGAGGTGGCCAAAGTACTGGAGCTTCAGCTTTAGCATCATTCCTTCCAAAGAAATCCCAGGGTTGATCTCTTTCAGAATGGACTGGTTGGATCTCCTTGAAGTCCAAGGGACTCTCAAGAGTCTTCTCCAACACCACAGTTCAAAAGCATCAATTCTTCAGCGCTCAGCCTTCTTCACAGTCCAACTCTCACATCCATACATGACCACAGGAAAAACCATAGCCTTGACTAGACGGACCTTAGTCGGCAAAGTAATATCTCTACTTTTGAATATCTATCTAGGTTGCTCGTAACTTTCTTTCCGAGGAGTAAGCATCTTTTAATTTCATGACTGCAGTCACCATCTGCAGTGATTTTGGAGCCCACAAAAATTAACTCTGACACTGTTTCCACTTTTTCCCCATCTATTTCCCGTGAAGTGATGGGACCAGATGCCATGATCTTCGTTTTCTGAATGTTGAACTTTAAGCCAACTTTTTCACTCTCCATTTTCACTTTTATCAAGAGGCTTTTTAGCTCCTCTTCACTTTCTGCCATAAGGGTAGTGTCATCTGCGTATCTGAGGTTCTTGATATTTCTCCCGGCAATCTTGATTCCAGCTTGTGTTTCTTCCAGTCCAGCGTTTCTCATGATGTACTCTGCATATAAGTTAAATAAGCAGGGTGACAATATACTGCCTTGATATACTCCTTTTCCTATTTGGAACCAGTCTGTATACAGGTCTTACTTCATGGCAAATAGAAGGAGAAAAAGAAGAAGAAGGTATGACAGATTTTATTCTCATGGGCTCCAAAATCACTGTGGATGGTGACTGCAGTCATGAAATTAAAAGACACTTGCTTGTTGGAAGAAAATCTATAACAGACCCAGATAGCATATTAAAAAGCAGAGATATCACTTTGCCAACAAAGGTCCATATAATCAAAACTATGATTTTTCCAGTAGTCGTGTATGAGTGTGAGAGTTGGACCATAAAGAAGACTAAGCATCAAAGAATTGATTCTTTTGAATTGTTGTGCTAGAGAAGACTCTTGAGAGTCCCTTCAACTGCAAGATCAAATCCTAAAGGGTTAAAATCAGTCAGTCCTAAAGGAAGTCAATGTTGAATTGAAAGGATTATTGCTGTAGCTGAACCTTTAGTACTTTGCCCACCTGATGCAAAGAGCCGTCTCATTGGAAAAGATCCTGATGCTGGGTAAGAGTGAAGGCAAAGGAGAAGGGGACAACAGAAGATGAGATGGTTAGGTAGCATCACTGACTCAATAGACATGAATTTGAGCAAACTCCAGGAGATAGGGAGAACAGTGGAGCTTTGCTTGCTGCAGTCCATAGGATTGCAAAGAGTTGAATACAACTTAGCGACTGAGCAAAAAACACGCCATTGTAGCTGCCAGAATCCCCAAACCTGTCCTTCATTAAGTAGCTTCATCACTTTCTAAGTTGCAAATATGACTAGGTTACTCTCCTACTTAAGATGCTTCAGTTGACCTAGGATAGAGTGTAGGCACCCTAACAGCATTAAAGTGCTGTTAAAACAATTCCTTACAGCAATTCCTTAGTTATGTCTGACTCTTTGTGACCCCATGGGACATAGCCCACCAGGCTCCTCTGTCCATGAGATTCTCCAGGCAACAATACTGGAGTGCACTGCCATTCCCTTTTCCAGGGGATCTTCCTGACCCAGTGAAGGCGAATGCTTTACCATCTTTGCCACCAGGGAAGTCCAACAGCATTAAAAGTCTCCACAATTGACCACCTACATTTCCATTCCATCTGCTCATCTCACCAAAGATAATTTTTATTTTTTAACTTTATAGTTTAGATGTTGAAGAGTCACCTCAATGCTGTTGTACTATCTCCATGACTCTATCTGTATAATTTCCTCTGTCTGAATTACCTTTCACACCTCTTTTCACTTGGTTCAATCTTAGTTATCATTCAAAACTCAATTTATTATTAAAACTGTTGACAGTTATAGTAAAATATTTATGTAGCTTTTAATTTTTTAATGATTAAAATGTTTTAAGCATGAAGGAAATAGTATGGATAGCAGTTTGCACATCGTGAAAGTGTTAGCATTTATTAAAAACATAACAATCCAGCTTTTTTTAATGAATAAAACATTACTGAAACTTATAAATTCTCATCTCCTTCCTTTTTCCTTCCTCTGTGTTAATGTATTTAAAATTTCAATGAAGTGCTAACACATTGTGTATGTTATTCTGCAAGTTTTCATTCTACATTATGTTTCTGAAATTTGTCTTTAATGATCAGTGTGAATCTAATTGTACCAGCAGAGTACAGAAGTCCGCACTACTCATTTCCTTGCTAATACTTGGAGTTATTCATGATAATTTAAATGTTGGCCAATCAGATGGATATATAAGGATAGTTCAGTATTTAGCAGCAGCAATCACCACTGAGGTTGGCATTTTTTCATTTGTTTTTATTTGCAAGCGTAGAGTATCTTTCTCTACAAGTTGACGGTTTTTGATTTTTATTTTGGATCATTTGTCTGTTAGGTTTTAGGTGATTTGAAAGACTTATGTACTGTGAACACTAATGCTTTGTTGGCTAAATGGGTTACAAATGTCATCTCCCAATTTGTGGTTTGTCTTTTCACTTTGCTTGGGGTGCCATTTGTCATAGAGAGTTGTCGATGATAATGTACTAAAATTTACCATTGTTCTCTTTTGGGGATGTATTTTTACAGTTAATCTAGGAAACTCTTGTATGCCAATATCATAAACTATTTGTCTATATTTTCTTCCAAAATTATTAGTTTTTCTTTTCACATTTATGCCTTCAACTCATTTGCAGCTTACCTTTTGTACAATATATTATCAAAATCTATTTTGCCGAATAAATAAATGATTAATTATTCCACCACTTATTAAATAATCTCATTTTCTCACTAATTTATAGTTATAGTTATATCCCTGTTACATATAAAAGACATTTTTTCCCAAACTTTCCTTTTTGCCCCATCAGCTTACTTGCCTATTCTTCTACCAATATCGCATTGTTCTAATAATTCTAACTTAATGTTAAGTATTAATATTTAATAATATTCTTTTTAAAGTATTATTATTAAGCAACAAATGTATTATTAAATACTCTTTATTTTAAATTAATTTATTTATTTTAATTGGAGGCTAATAACTTAACAATATTGTAGTGGTTTCTGCCAAACATTGACATGAGTCAGCCACGGGAGCACGTGTTCCCTAGCTAGAACCCCCCTCCCACCTCCCTCCTCATTTCATCCCCCAGGGTCATCCCAGTGCACCAGCCCTCAGCACCCTGTCTCATGCATTGAACCTGGACCAGCGATCCACTTACATATGATAATATACATGTTTCAACACTACCCTCTCAAATCATCCCACCCTTGCCTTCTCCCACAGAGTCCAAAAGACTATTCTTTACATCTGTGTCTCTTTTGCTGTCTCTCATATAAGATCATCGTTACCATATTTCTAAATTCCTTATATATAGGGGTTAGTATACTTTATTGGTGTTTTTCTTTCTGACTTACTTCACTCTGTATAATAGGCTCCAGTTTCATTTGCCTCATTAGAACTGATTCAAATGCTCTTTTTAAAATGGCTGAATAATATTCCACAGCTTTCTTATCCGTTCATCTGCCAATGGACATCTAGGTTGCTTCCATGTTCTGGCTATTGTAAACAGTGCAGCGATGAATATTGAGGTATATGTGTCTCTTTCAATTCTGGTTTCCTCGGTGTGTATGCCCAGCAGTAGGATTGCTGGGTCATATGGCACTTCTATTTCAAGTTTTTTAAAGGAACCTCCACACTGTTCTCCATAGTGGCTGTACTAGTTTGCATTCCCACCAACAGTGTAAGAGGGTTTTAAAGTGTGTTTCACTGTTTTTGGTACTCAATTCTTTATATACATTTTAGGTTAACTTGTTGAGGTTCACAAACAATCTGTTGGAATTTTTTAATTGGTTTGAATTTAAAGATTAATTTGAGATAACTGATATCTTTATAATAGCAAGTATTGTAGTCCATGAACATGGTATTCACCTTTATTTAGATCTTATTTTGTCTTTCAATTAAGTTTTTTTATTTCTTTCAAGAAAGATCTGCACACTTTTCATTAGTTATCTCTACATAGCTGAGGTTGTTAGTTTTATAAACTGTATTCCTTTTATTTATTTATTTTTTTCTGGCTTCACTATGCAGCATGCAGGATCTTAATTCCCCAACCAGAGATCAAATCCATGTCCCCTGCAGTGGAAGCACAGAGTCCTAACCACTGGACCAGGGAACTCCTGTATTCCTTTTAAAATGTTTAAATGTTTCAGTTGATGATATGTATAAACACATTGCTCATTTGATATCTCAATCTTATATTCAGTCATGGTGCTGAATATATATAACCAGTAGACCCTTTTGAATTATTTGCATGGAAAATTATATCATCTGCATACAGCAATTGTATTTTTCTTTCTATTATTACAACTTCATATCTTCATGAGCTACTTTTTTATAAGATATAATTTTCAGAAAAATATTCCATCACCCAGATGTTAAATTTTATTGTAAAAGATTGTCTACAAGCTTCTTTAAGGTGTTTTAGAAATCTCTACCATATCTGTAGCTGTTTCTTTGTATTCTTAACGTTGTTTAATTATTCTATCTTGTACATTTTTATCTTCCGTACTGCCAGAGATTTTTCTACTTTGCTAATCTTTCTAGTAATACTCTTGACTTATTAGTCTCAATATTGTTTGGCTGGGTGGTTGTCTCTTTCTCCAGTCATTAGTTTTTACTTTTCTACTTTATGCTGCAGCTTTTTCATTATGCCCCTCCTACTTTTTTAGTTTATATATTGGTTTTTAATATTCCAATATACTTGCAACTTTTTTAGTCATATTATTTCTACTGAAGCATGTTGCAGATTACATAATCTGGATAATTTTTCTTTATTCCTTAACTTTCACTTAGTGGCCTAGGATATGGTCAATGTTTAAAATATATTCGTTGTTTGTGAGAAAAATGTATATTCTCGGATCATTGAGTATAGGGATCACCTAATAATACACTTTGCTCTTCACAGTATTATAGGCTTTTCTAGGACAAATACAGTATCTTAGTGATTTCTATATGCCTGGATATTGAGAGCACTCAATGTTTAGAACATTTACCTACTTAGAACATTGAACACATCTAATGAACTGGAATAAAATTAATTAGAAATGATATTTTAACCTCTTGTGTTCAATAAAAATTCTATTCTTTTTTTTTTAATAAGTACTTTAACCTCTATATTCCTTGAGGAGAAAAAGAGAGAAATGTAAATAAATATTCATGCTGTGTATAAATCACTCTTCCTCTTGAAGGAAATTCCCCAAATTATATACAGCAATCCATGGGTAAATGTGTTGACTTTCCATGCCAATGGATCTTTTATCTTTTCTTCCTCAGATCTTAATCCAACAGTAAAATTAAAATCCTAGTCCATTGGAGATAAATGCATTGTATGATAGCGTGGTATTTGAATAGATAGTCTATGCCTGTTGGCAGAGCTGATACATGGTCATAATGGAGCAATTGTTTTATATAATAAAGCAGGATAATGAATGATAAGGTTTAATTAGGCAGTGATTCAGTTTTAAGTCTGATTGTTGATTTGTCCTAGCTTCACAGAGACTGTGACACTCTAATTTAAGGATGTTAATGAAAATGATTTAATGTGAAAACTTTTCCTAATACTGCAGCAATTAAGTGATTTTTCTCTCATCCTCTCAAACTTATTTCTATACAAAAATGGATTTGAACGGCATCATAGTGGGGAAAATCACTGTTGTTAGTTATAATGAAAGGCAATCAGAGTTGAAGGCATTATTATGTGTTTTACTGACTTGCCAATTATTCCACCCCCTTCCCAAAAATGCATGCAAAACACTGAAGACAGCAATATCCTCAGTTTTCAGTGAAGAGGAAGAGTTTCTCTCAAACACACTAGGGAAAGAAAATATGAGGAACCAGTTCAAGGATGAAAATCTTTAAAATTTTGAGCCTATTAACAGAAGAATAGAGACTCTGGTTATACATATATTTTCTCAAAGAAATCTATTTTGGAATGACTTATGTGAGTTGGGGATAAAATATCACCATGCAATTGTTCTCAATTAGCAGTAAATATGCTCTTTGATGTTGGCAAATCATTAGGCCATTTGTTTAGAGTAAAACTTATTATTTTGTTCTCTTAAATACCTCACTTTCAACACTTGATGTGCTATTTATCTAAAACTCATTAGCACTTCCATCACTGTAGAACTACTTTCCTTTCTTTAGTATCTACTTCTGCCCAAGATTATAGTGTTTAAATAGAGGATTGACTCCTCTATTTCCATTAAAGAATATGATAGCAAAAAAGCCACGTCTATTCTCCTGCCACCTTCTTAGCTGGATGCTAGGATTTTTAACTCTTTCTAATGTCTTCATCAGAAAATAAAGTCAACAAATAATTTTTCTCTGTGTTACCATGTAAGTACCAACATTTACTCCATGGGGGTAGAAATTCTAATCTGGTAATAGATCTAAATACTAGGGAAAAAGGAACTGGTATCACCTCGTCATCCTTTTGAAGGTGTTGTTCACTTAGACCAATCAATTTTTCTGGAGTCAGCAAAGTTTTTTATGGGCTGATTGATTAACCTGGCTTCTGGCTTCTTTATGTGTCTTGGTAATTCCTGGAAATTATAGAATAACCAAATTGAACTGGCAATGGAATGTCATGAGTATTCTCTCTACTAGGCCACACTCTCTCTCAGCTTCAGTATAAACACCTTGAAAATAAAAACTGCTGCACTTTATACTGTTTCTAGATCCATAATAACCACTATCAAAGAGCAAGCATAGTAAATGTTCAATAAAGTGGTTAATTGATAATGAAAGAAAAAAATCATTAGTCAAATATGAAGTAAGATTATTAAATAGGTTCATTTCACATAATGTGAACTCAGTCACGTCCAACTTTGCAACTCTGTGGGCCGTAGCCCCCTAGGCTCCTCTGTCTGTTGAACTTTCTAGGCAAGAATATCAGAGTGGGATGCCACTCCTGACTCCAAGGGATCTTCCCAACCTAGGGACTGAATCTATGTCTCTTGCATCTTCTGCACTGGCAGGCGGATTCTTTATCACTAGCACCACCTGGGAAGCCTGTTTCATAAAATAGTGACTCCATATGTTTGTTGTTGAAGCAAAGAGAAGGTGGGCAGGGAGGGTAGGTGTCATTTTAATTCATTTTGACTAAGATTCATTTCTCTGTGAAAGAACTCATTGTTGGTCAAGGTCATAAAGATTTCTCAAAATTTTCTCTAGACAGACATGTCCTGAAGGCAGAATCAGTTGCACAACTGCCTCAAAGTGTTGATTATTTTACCTGATTTAGTTCTCTCTTTGTAGTGCCACTAAAATAGGCTGAGTCTTGCAGGAGACTGTCCTCTTGCTTGGGTTCCTACTGAGTGCTTCAGTTCAGTTCAGTTCAGTTCAGTCACTTAGTCGTGTCCGACTCTTTGTGACCCCATGAATCGCAGCACGCCAGGCCTCCCTGTCCATCACCAACTCCCAGAGTTCACTCAAACTCATATCCATCGAGTGGGTGATGCCATCCAGCCATCTCATCCTCTGTCGTTCCCTTCTCCTCCTGCCCCAAATCCCTCCCAGCATCAGAGTCTTTTCCACTGAGTTCTTAGCTCCCTTCATTTGAAGGATAGTAAGTAAAGCAATTCATTCCAGTCCGTTTGTTCTCTCTCTCTTTGTCTTTAAGATATAACCAACTTGCCTAGTTTCTCCCAAATTTATGAACCTAATTGCTGTATGTTTTTACTTTCTCCCATACAATAAGTTGTGTCTCTGAAATCCTAATTCTGGTCCATACTTCCATTCTTAATAGAGTATTGCCTCATTTACTGGATATCCTTCGGGAATGTGGGCTTATACACAAAATTATTTTCCCACAAATATGTACAATTTATCACTTTATATGTCAAATTTATAAATCTTGTGTGAATCATGCTGAATGGAAAATATTCCAAAAATATTTCCTATTATGTTATTTTTTTTATGTGACTGTAATGAATGCACTTTAACCTTTGCAAATTGACTTGAATTCATTGTGGTTTGTGTCACTGAATTTTTTTTTTTAAAGTATTTGTAGCTGCTTACTTCTAGACAAAATAATAATATTAGACTTTAAGAGTTCTGGTGCTGGAACTTCTCTGGCGATCAAGTAGTTAAGACTTTGCCTTCCAGTGTAGGGGGTGAGGGTTTGATCCCTGTTAGGGGAGCTAAGATCCTCCATGCCTCGCGGCCAAAAAGAACCCAAACATAAAACAGAAGCAATATTCTAACAAATTCAATAAAGACTTTGAAAATGATCCATGTCAAATAATCTTTTTAATAAAAAGAGTTTAGTGTTAATGTTGTACTTTTCCCCATTACTACCTTTTCTATCAGACCATGTTATCACATTTTCAGACTAACAGTCTCCCTATTTTGAGTAGCCTTTTCCTATTTGTTCCTTCTAATAGCTATTGGTAGGACTATATATTAAAAGGACAAATTCTGAACTAAGCTTATAGCACTTGTAGTATATTAAATTCAGAACTAAAGGAAATGACAACCCACTCCAGTATTCTTGCCTGGAAAATCCCATGGACAGAGGAGCCTGGCAGGCTACAGTAGATGGGGTCACAAAAGAATCAGACATGACTGAGAAGTTAAACAACAACAAAACAGAAAACTTTATGACGTGAGCAATGTACTCAAAGTTCCAGGAAGTTGATACTATTAATGCTGATTGAAATTTGATCTAAGATAATCATAGAACAAATGCAGTTTGCAATGCCCCTGTATGAACACTACATGGTAAATCCTGAATGTGCATTAAACTCAGAGTTCCAGGAAGTTGGGGTTGTTTGTATTTGACCTGGAAAATATGTATGGAACAAATCCAATATGTTGTGCTCTGTTATAAATGTTGCATTTTCAGTTTTGAGTAACTAAAATTTATAACCCCAAATAGTTTAAGTCCTGGATTTGATGGAGTTAGCTTAATAAACATGAAATGTGATAATGTTTGGAATAAACTTGGCCTGGTTTCAAATACCAGCTAGCCTCAGAGCCTCAATTTCTTCATTAGTTAAGTAGTAATAATAAATCATTTTATAAAATTGTTGTGAAGATGAAATAAAGCAAAGTGCTTATAATGTTTCCTCAATAAATTTCATTCATTCTGCTCCTAAATCTAATACAATTTATTAGATATCCAAAAACCTGCCCACTTTCTCAAAACTTAAAAAGAGAAATATAAAAATTGCTATCACATTTAAAATATCAGGTGAAAATTCTAAGATGTTGTAAATATATATCCCTCTTCTTTATATAGCATTAAGGTTTTAATCATTTTTCAGCCTGTGGCATTTGCATCATGGGTAAATTATTTGAGCTGATGATACCTCTGAAATTCAGAGAACTCAGAAACATTTCAAAATGCACTATCCATATCTATTATCATGTATTCAGATTTATATAAAAATTTAAGCAATAGACATAAACTTTAATGTGTTTGAGAGAACATAGAAGCATTTCAACTTTGGTATTTGTAGGAATTGCTTTTTATAATTTTGTATGGAAAAGTTACCTTTTTCATTTAGAAAAGGTAATTTGAATCTAAAGCATCTATACTTAAGAGCCTGTGTTTCTTTCCATGTTTGTAAAGTGTTTTGCTTCATTGTTTCAGGATATTGGTACAAAAATATAATTAGAGCCAATTTAACAGATACTTCCTGAGTTTCTGTTGTTTTCCTAGGTCTGATCTAGGTATTGTTGGGAATGTCAAATAGAATGCTACTGACTCTATCCTCCTATCTTACCAGAACCCTCCTTCTTATAGCACTCCAACTTTCCTTTCACCCCATCAAACTCACCAGTCTATAAGTACCACCATTTTTTCATGAATTCTGTCAACCTCGATGTTTGCTCTGCCCTTTTTGCATGGCCTGAATTTTATGGCCAGGCATCAGATGACCCCTTTTACATCTTTGCTTCTCTCTCATTTATCTATATAAACTCAGTAAAATTCCAAGCATGACTGAATCTAACTGTCTACCTATGGCTGAAGGGATCTGGGGGAAAAAAAAAAACAAAACACTGCGCCACACTGATTGATATAACTTAAAATTCATGACTGCTATTCTGAAGTGTAGCCTTAACGCTTCCCAGTAATCATGCTGTAATTCCTTTATCTATTGACTCTCCTTCTCTTCTGGTGACTGTTTCACATGTTCTCTTCTGTCTTCAAACCTCTCACCCCTTCTCTCCCATGTTCATGGTTATTTGTCCCACTCTGCTGAGAAAATTAAAGCTTTCAAAAGATAATTTCCAGACTGGCAGCATCCTGTCTTTTCTACCAGCATCTGCATCCATATCCTCTCATTTCTCCCTGTTATAGATGCCTACTGTCTCTCTTTAAACCTGTGTCCCCACTGGATAACCATCCTTCTCTTGCCTATCCATGGATATCACTGGAGCACTTCTCAACCTCTACCACATAATCAAGATTTCCCTCTCTACTTGTTCATTCTAATCAGTTTCAACATATGATCTATTTTTTTTCTATACTATAGAATACTTCTTAGATCTTCTTCCCTTAATAGTCTCTTACCTCCTTGTAGCAAAAGTTCTAGATGTCTAGTTGTGTATATCCTCTATCTACAATTCCTTTCCTCTCATCCTCTCTTAAGCCCACCCCAGTCTTTAAATCCTCTACTCCAAAGTAATTTCAGTTGAGGTCACACAGATATCCTCACTACTAAACTCAAAGGCAGTTTTAGGGCATTGATTTACTTGACACCTTGCTTGAATCTGCCTGCAATGTAGGAGACCTGGGTTCATTCCCTGGGTGGACAGGATCCCCTAGAGAAAGAACAGCAACCCGCTCAGTAATCTTACCTGAAGAATTCCATTGACAGAGTAGCCTGGCGTGCTGCTATCCATAGAGGTCACAAAGAGTTGGACATAACTGAGCAACTAACACACACACTTTACTTGACAAAGTAACATCATTTGAAACAGTTGAACACTTCTTCCTTCTTATTATTTTCTTCATTTGACTTCTAGGATTCAATACTCTTATTTTTCCTCCCATCTCACTGATTGATCTTGTTGAATTTCTTATCCTGATTCTTCTCCTCATCTTCATTTTGGAATACTTCATGGTTCAGTCCATGGTCCTTTTTGGCTCATTATCTACATTTACACCATTGGTGCTCACATTTTTTCTCAGGGTTTAAATACTGTCTAAATGATAATGAATCCTACATTTTGAAATGTACAGTCTAGACCTCTCTCCTAAAACTGTCTGACATTTTCTCTTTTACCTTCATCATAGTTTCAGTTCAGTTCAATTCAGTCACTCAGTCATGTCCAACTCTTGGCGACCCCATGAATCACAGCATGCCAGGCCTCCCTGTCCATACCAACTCCCAGAGTTCACTCAGACACACATCCATCGAGTCAGTGATGCCATCCAGCCATCTCATCTTCGGTCGTCCCCTTCTCCTCCTGCCCCCAATCCCTCCCAGCATCAGGGTCTTTTCCAATGAGTCAACACTTCGCATGAGGTGGCCAAAGTACTGGAGTTTCAGCTTTAGCATCATTCCTTCCAAAGAAATCCCAGGGCTGATCTCCTTCAGAATGGATTGGTTGGATCTCCTTGCAGTCCAAAGGACTCTTGAGAGTCTTCTCCAACACCACAGTTCAAAAGCATCAATTCTTCGGCGCTCAGCCTTCTTCACAGTCCAACTCTCACATCCATACATGACCACTGGAAAAAAATATCCTTGACTGGACAGACCTTAGTCAGCAAAGTAATGTCTCTGCTTTTGAATATGCTGTCTAGGTTGATCATAAATTTTCTTCCAAGGAGTAAGCGTCTTTTAATTTCATGGCTGCAGTCACCATCTGCAATGATTTTGGAGCCCAAAAATATAAAGTCTGACACTGTTTCCCCATCTATTTCCCATGAAGTGATGGGACCAGATGCCATGATCTTCATTTTCTGAATGTTGAGCTTTAAGCCAACTTTTTCACTCTCCATTTTCACTTTCATCAAGAGGCTCTTTACTTCCTCTTCACTGTCTGCCATAAGGGTGGTGTCATCTGCATATCTGAGGTGATTGATATTTCTCCTGGCAATCTTGATTCTAGCTTATGTTTCCTCCAGTCCAGCGTTTGTCATGGTGTGCTCTGTATATAAGTTAAATAAGCAGGGTGACAATATACAGCCTTGACGTACTCCTTTTTCTATCTGAAACCAGTCTGTTGTTCCATGTTCAGGTCTAGCTGTTGCTTCCTGACTTGCATACAGATTTCTCAAGAGGCAGGCCAGGTGGTCTGCTATTCCCATCTCTCTCAGAATTTTCCACAGTTTATTGTGGTCCACACAGTCAAAGGCTTTGGCATAGTCAATAAATCAGAAATAGATGTTTTTCTGGAACCTCTTGCTTTTTCCATGATCCAGCACAGATGTTGGCAATTTGATCTCTGGTTCCTCTGCCTTTTCTAAAACCAGCTTGAACATCAGGAAGTTCATGGTTGACGTATTGCTGTAGCTGGGCTTGGAGAATTTTGAGCATTACTTTACCAGCATGTGAGATGAGTGCAATTGTGGCCCCAGGTAAATAGAAGGGAGGGAACACAGCTCTACCTATTGACAGAAAATTGGATTACAGATTTGCTGAACATGGCTTACTCCTTAGAAGAAAGGTTATGACCAAACTAGACAGCGTATTAAAAAACTGAGACATTACTTTGCCAACAAAGGTCCATCTAGTTAAGGCTATAGTTTTTCCAGTAGTCATGTATGGATGTGAGAGTTGGACTATAAAGAAAGTTGAGCACCGAAGAATTGATGCTTTTGAACTGTGGTGTTGGAGAAGACTCTTGAGAGTACCTTGGACTGTAAGAAGATCCAGCCAGTCCATCCTAAAGAAGTCAGTCCTGAATATTCATTGAAAGGACTGATGCTGAAGCTGAAACTCCAATTCATTGGCCACCTGATGTGAAGAACAGATTCATTTGAACAGACCCTGATGCCGGGAAAGATTGAAGGCAGGAGGTGAAGGGGATGACAGAGGATGAGATGGATGGATGACATCAGTGTCTCAGTGGACATGAGTTTGAATAAATGCTGACTGTTGGTGATGGACCCAAATGCAGTATTTGGATGCAATTTCAAAAATGACATGTGATCTCTGTTCACTTCCAAGGCAAACCATTCAATATCACCGTAATCCAAGTTTATGCCCTGACCAGTAATGGGGCTGAAGAAACTGAAGTTGAACATTTCTGTGAAGACCTACAAGACATTTTAGAACTAACACCCAAAAAAGATGTCCTTTTCATTGTAGGGGACTGGAATGCAAAAGTAGGAAGTCAACAAACACCTGGAGTAACAAGCACCTGGAGTGCTGCAGTCCATGGGGTCACAAAGAGTCAGACGTGACTCAGTTTCCCCCTCGTCAGTCTCTCCCATCAGGAAGTTTCCATAAGCCTCTTATGCTTCTCCGTAAGAGGGCAGAGGGACTGAAAACCACAATCACAGAAAACTAACCAATCTGATCACATGGACTACACTCTTGTCTAATTCGGTGAAAATATGACCCATGCTGTGGAGGGCCACCCAAGTCAGACGGGTCTTGGTGGAGAGTTCTGACTAAGTGATCTACTGGAGAAGGGAATGGCAAACCACTTCAGTATTCTTGCCTTGAGAACCCCATGAACAGTATGAAAAGGCAAAATGATAGGACACTGAAAGAGGAACTCCACAGGTCAGTAGGTGCCCAATATGCTACTGGAGATCAGTGGAGAAATAACTCCAGAAAGAATAAAGAGATGGGGCCAAAGCAAAAACAACACCCAGTTGTGGATGTGACTGGTAATGGAAGCAAGGTCTGATGCCATATAGAGGAATATTGCATAGGAACCTGAAATGTTAGGTGCGTGACTCAAGGCAAATTGAAAGTTGTCAAACAAGAGATGGCAAGAGTGAATGTTAACATTTTAGGAATCAGCAAACTAAAATGGACTGGAATGAGTGAATTTAAATCAGATGACCATGATATCTACTTCAATGGGCAGGAATCTCTTAGAAGAAACGGGAGTAACCATCACAGTCAACAAGAGAGTCCCAAATGCAGTACTTGGATGCAATTTCAAAAATGACATGTGATCTCTGTTCACTTCCAAAGCAAACCATTCAATATCACCGTAATCCAAGTTTATGCCCTGACCAGTAATGGGGCTGAAGAAGCTGAAGTTGAACATTTCTGTGAAGACCTACAAGACATTTTAGAACTAACACCCAAAAAAGATGTCCTTTTCATTGTAGGGGACTGGAATGCAAAAGTAGGAAGTCAACAAACACCTGGAGTAACAGGCAAATTTGGGCTTGGAGTACAGAATGAAGCAGGGCAAAGGCTAATAGAGTTTTGCCAAGAGCACACACTGGTCATAGGAAACACTCTCTTCCAACAACACAAGGAAGACTCTACACATGGACCAACACTGAAATCAGATTGATTATGTTCTTTGCAGCCAAAGATGGAGAAGCTCTATACAGTCTGCAAAAAAGACTGGGAGCTGACTGTGGCTCAGTTCATGAACTCCTTACTGCCAAAGTCAGACTGATTTTGAATAAAGTAGGGAAAACCACTAGACTATGCAGGTATGACCTAAATCAAATCCCTTATGATTATACGGTGGAAGTGAGAAACGGATTCAAGGGATTGACTCTGAAAAACAAAGTGCCTAAAAACTATGGACAGAGGTTCATGACATTGTACAGGAGACAGGGGTCAAGACCATCCCCAAGAAAAAGAAATGCAAAAAAAGCAAAATGGCTGTCTGAGGAGGTGTTACAAATAGCTGTGAAAAAAAGAGAAGTGAAAAGCAAACGAGAAAAGCAAAAAATATACCCATTTGAATGCAGAGTTCCAAAGAATAGCAATGAGAGATAAGAAAACTTTGCTCAGTGATCAGTGCAAAGATATAGAGGAAAACAATAGAGTGGGAAAGCCTAGAGATCTCTTCAAGAAAATTAGAGATACCAATGGAACATTTCATGCAAAGATGGGCTCAATAAAAGACAGAAATGATATGGACCTAACAGAAGTAGAAGATATTAAGAAGAGGTGACAAGAATACACAGAAGAACTATACAAAAAAGACCTTCATGACCCAGATAACTACAATAGTGTGATCATTCACCTAGAGCCAGATATCCTGGATGTGAAGACAAATGGGTCTTAGGAAGCATCACTGTGAACAAAGCTAGTGGAAGTGATAGAATTCCAGTTGAGCTATTTCAAATTCCAAAAAATGATGCTGTGAAAGTGCTGTACTCAATATGCCAGTAAATTTGGAAAACTCATCAGTTGCCACAGGACTGGAAAATGTCAGTTTTCATTCCAATCCCAGAGAAAGACAATGCCAAAGAATGCTCAAACTACTGCACAGTTGCACTCATCTCACATGCTAGTAAAGTCATGCTCAAAATTTTCCAACCAGGCTTCAACAATATGTGAATTTGAATGTCCAGATGTTCAAGCTGGATTTAGAAAGGCAGAGGAACCAGAGATCAAATTGCCAACGTCCATTGGATCATTGAAAAAGCAAGAGAGTTCCAGAAAAACATCTATTTCTGCTTTACTGACTATGCCAAAGCCCCTTGACTGTGTGGATCACAATAAACTGTGGAAAATTCTGAAAGAGATGAGAATACCAGACCACCTAACCTGCCTCTTGAGAAATCTGTATGGAGGTCAGGAAGCAACAGTTAGAACTGGACACAGAACAACAGACTGGTTCCAAATAGGAAAAGGAGTACATCGAGGCTGTATATTGTCACTCTGTTTATTTAACTTATATGCAGAGCACGTAATGAGAAACGCTGGGCTGGAAGAAGCAAAAGCTGGAATCAAGATTGCTGGGAGAAATATCAATAACCTCAGATATGCAGATGACACCACCCTTATGGCAGAAAGTGAAGAGGAACTAAAGAGCCTCTTGATGAAAGTGAAAGAGGAGAGTGAAAAAGTTGGCTTAAAGCTCAACATTCAGAAAACGAAGATCATGGCATCCAGTCCCATCACTTCATGGCAAATAGACGGGGAAACAGTGGAAACAGTGGCTGACTTTATTTTCCTGGGCTCCAAAATCACTGCAGATGGTGACTGCAGCCATGAAATTAAAAGATGCTTACTCCTTGGAAGAAAAGTTATGACCAACCTAGATAGCATATTCAAAAGCAGAGAGATTACTTTGCTGACTAAGGTCCGTCTAGTCAAGGCTATGGTTTTTCCTGTGTCATATATGGATGTGAGAGTTGGACTGCCAAAAATTAAGAAAACGAAGATCATGGCATCTGGTCCCATCACTTCATGGGAAATAGACGGAGAAACAGTAGAAACAGTGTCAGACTTTTTTTTTGGGGGGGGGGGGGCTCCAAAATGACTGCAGATGGTGACTGCAGCCATGAAATTAAAAGATGCTTACTCCTTGGAAGAAAAGTTATGACCAACCTAGATAGCATATTCAAAAGCAGAGAGATTACTTTGCTGACTAAGGTCCGTCTAGTCAAGGCTATGGTTTTTCCTGTGTCATATATGGATGTGAGAGTTGGACTGTGAAGAAGGCTGAACGCTGAAGAATTGATGCTTTTGAACTGTGGTGCTGGAGAAGACTCTTGAGAGTCCCTTGGACTGCAAGGAGATCCAACCAGTCCATTCTAAAGGAGATCGGCCCTGCGATTTCTTTGGAAGGAATGATGCTGAAGCTGAAGCTCCAGTTCTTTGGCCACCTCATGGGAAGAGTTGACTCATTGGAAAAGATTCTGCTTCTGGTAGGGATTGGGGGCAGGAGGAGAAGGGGATGACCGAGGATGAGATGGCTGGATAGCGTCACTGACTCCATGAGCGTGGGTCTGGGTGAACTCTGGGAGTTGGTGATGGACAGGGAGGCCTGGCGTGCTGTGATTCATGGGGTCGCAAAGAGTCGGACAGGACTGAGCAACTGACTGAACTGAGAGAGCATATTAAAAAGCATAGACATTACCAACAAAGCTCCATCTAGTCAAGGCTATGGTTTTTCATGTGGTCATGTATGGATGTGAGAGTTGGATTAAAAAGAAAGGTGAGCACTGAAGAAAGGATGCTTTTGAACTGTGGTGTTGGAGAAGACTCTCGAGAGTCCCTTAGACTACGAGGACATCCGACCAATCCATCCTAAAAGCAATCAGTGCTGAATATTCATTGTAAGGACTGATATTGAAGCTAAACTTCAATACTGTGACCACTTGATGCGAAGAACTGACTCATTGGAAAAGACCGTGATGCTGGGAAAGATTGAAGGCTGGAGGAGAAGGGGATGACAGAGGTTGAGATGGTTGGATCACACATTGACTCAATGGACATGAGTCTGAGTAAAGTCCAGGAGTTGGTGATGGACAAGGAGGCCTAGTGTGCTGGGGTCCATGGGGTCAAAAAGAGTCAGACATGACTGGGCAACTGAATCCAACTGAAATTAACAGACACTTCAGATTACACATGTCCAAAAGTGAAATTTTTATCTTCTCTCCAAAACCTATTTCACATACTGTTTTTCCCATCTAAATTCAAGACAACCCTTTTAGTCAAGCCACTCAGGGTAAAAAAAGCTTGGAGTTATCCTTGATTTACTTTTTCCTTTCATAGTCTACATCCAAGACATCAGTATATTCTATTTGTCTTACGTTCAAAGAACATCCTGATTCCACTCACTTGCTTCTTGCTCATTGCTCCTACCCTGATGCAAGCCACCTTCAACTCTCTTTATGGCTTATTTTCAATAGCCTGTGATTGACCTCCCTCTCAGGAACACTGCACTGCTCAGGAGCCAGTGCTAGCATGCATGCATGCTAAGTTGCTTCAGTCATGTCCAAGTCTTTGCAACCCTGCGGCCTCTAGCCTGCCCGGCTCCTTCCTCCATGGGATTCTCCAGGCAAGAACACTGGAGTGGGTAGCCAATCCCCTCTCCAGACGATCTTCCCAACCCAGGGGCTGAAGCTGCATCTCTTAACGTTTCCTGCATTGGCAGAGGTGTTCTTTACCACTAGTGCCACTTGGGAAGCCCATGATCCTCTGTAATTATATATCAGATTATATCACACTTATGTGTTTCTATATTAATCTATGTCATTCAGAGTAAAAAGCAAAATTCTTGTGATGGATGAGGGGCCTACAGAAGTTGACTGCCCCCCCATCTCCCCACATACATACCCTTATTACTTCTGTAACCTAACTTTTTGCTGCTCTTCTCTTCCTCATTGTATTCTATCCACACTGGCCTCCTTGCTATTCCTAGAATATGCCAAGAATAATTCAGCTCTGTAGCATCTTCAGTGTCTATTCCTTCTGCTTGAAATTCTTACTTTCCACCCCAGAGGCCAGATATCTATATTTCTGTCATTCTCATCTTTTTTAAGTAATTTCTCACTTTCCATAAGGTTTGGAAATACCTTATGGAATAAATAAAGTTTACCTTAAGCTAGTTAAGTTTGAAATCATCAGGCATTTGTGATCCATCTTGATTCTGTTATAATTAGATTTTCTGTAGCATGTCTCAAAAATTAAATGCAATTTAATTTTATATATTTCATAATATTCTAATTATATCTATGGTTTATTGTATGTGTTCCTTTGCCAGAATATAAGCTTCACAAATGAAGGGAATGTATCCATCTTTATCACACTGTATCAACAATGTTTGATACAATTCCTAATACAGAGTAAGAACTCAATAAGTATTTTTTGAATGTATAAATTTCTTTCTTTTTGGATATCTTATAATTAAAATATCAGAGGATCATATAAGACATAATGATAAAGCAATGATTCCTTACTTTATAACCATATACAGCATCTTGTTATTTTTCATTATTTCATTTCAGAAAGAATACAATCATCTAAAATCATGGAAGAGGAAGTCATATGGACTAAAATAATTGAATAAACTTCCATGCAGATGATAGAATTTAAATGTATTTATGTAGATAAATTTAGACTGAGGATTTGGATGAAAAAGTGGGTGGGGATAGGTAACATAACCTTATTCATAAAGTAATATTAAAAATAAATATGTGTTATAGAAATGTCTTACACCCAGTTTTGTGTTCCAGAGATCTTCTATTCATGACATAGGAACAAATGTTGCTATTGGTATTGGTAGATTCTTTAAAATCACAAAATTGTTTGCCACATTTAGATTCCATACTTATCTATTGCACTGGAAAAAAAAATGTTGCTTTTATACTTTAATTACAGCTTAAAGGACTTTCCTGGTTGCTCAGTCGTAAAGAATCAACCTGCCAAGGCAAGGGACATGGGTTCAATCCCTGGGTTGGGAAGATACCCTAGAGAAGGAAATGGGAACCCACTCCTGTACTCTTGCCTTCAAAATCCCAGGACAGAGAAGCCTGGCAGGCTACAGTTCATGAGGCTGCAAAAGAGTCAGATGAGACTTAATGACTAAATAACAACAACCAGCTTAAAACCAACATAAAGTCTAACAGAATTTTAATGACATTTAGTTTTGGTTTTCAGTTTGACATCAATAATGTTTTATAATAAGTTATAAAGCTATATTCATTAATATTATATATTTTATATAATTAAATGTTTTTTATATTTACATAATTAAATATTGTGTAATTTAACAAAATTAGAAGATGCTTACTCCCTGGAAGAAATGCTATGACCAACCTAGACAGCATACTAAAAAGCAGAGACATTACTTTGCTGACGAAAGTCCATCAGTCAAAGTTATGGTTGTTCTAGTAGTCATGTATGGATATGAGAGTTGGACCATAGAGAAAGGTTAGCACTGAAGAATTGATGCTTTTGAACTGTGGTATTGGAGAAGGCTCTTGAGAGTCCCTTGGACTGCAAGAAGATCCAGCCAGTCCATCCTAAAGGAAGTCAGTCCTGAATATTCATTGGAAGGACTGATGCTGAATCTCAAATACTTTGGCCATCTGATATGAAGAACTGACTCGTTAGAAAAGACCCTGATGCTGGGAAAGACTAAGGACAGGAGGAGAAGGGGATGACAGAGGATGAGATGGTTGAAAGGCATCACCGACTTGATGGATATGAGTTTGAACAAGCTCAAGGAATTGGTGATGGACAGGGAAGCCTGGTGTGCTGCAGTCCATGGGATCACCAAGAGTTGGACATGACTGAGCTACTGAACTTAACTGATATTAATTACAGATTTAAGATTCTTCTGTCAAGACATAGAAAAGGTAGTCCAAATAAAAATATTTAGCCTAAATTTACCTGCGACTTTCAACTTCTCCCATGCTAGGAAGGAAAGAGCCACATTGGATGATTTCAGAATTCTCCCTTTTCCCTTCTCTGGTGGAAGAATGGCTGAGCAGTCAATGGTCAGATACAGGCAGGAGAATAAAAACCCCACCAAGTAGATAATTCTTGAACCATGAAAAGTTGAGCAAGCAGGACCTTCTTCTTTTTTAAGGGGAAGAACAAAGAAAAACATCAGATAAAGTAGGCTTTTACATCTTTTCCTCAAGGTATTAATATCTTGAGTTGGACATGACTGAACAACTGAACTAAATGAAATTTTGCATAACTCCATTGCATTAAAAGCTTTGTTTCCAAGGTGTTTTAAGATCAAAATGCAGAAGTGTTATTTCTCATTTGACAGTACTTTTGTGTACATATTCAAAATAGTTTTATGGCATAGTTACTGAAGTGAACATTTGGGGAAAATATACCACAATGTCCTAACTGGAAGGGTAAATGTTTTTTTTTTATGTCATCTGATATTTGTGAATAAAGCAATTGTCAATTTTTAAAACTAAACATATCATTTTGCTTATAAAACACAGTACTTCCCCTGTAATTATTTCAGAGCACAGGCCTTACTGGTTGTTCAGTTTAGGTTCAAATCTAAGCTAAATATCAATATAATGAGCCTGACTACCCAGGAATTCCCAAAATAATTAAAATTGTAGTGCCTTTAGCAAAAAGTTCTTTATAAGCCTGTGTTAGAAACTTTATATGATGTCTCAACTGAAAAACTGAGGTTAAAACTTAAATTACACATCTACAAATGTTTGAATCTGTTTTTTATAATAATAGCAAAAAAATGGCTAGAATAAGATACATTATAAAAGTGAAGTCCTATTTCTGGGTAACTTCAAATCAAAGCAAAATTAATCTTAAATGTGTGTATGAACTTTTTTATAATTAAGGAGTATGTGTGTGTGTGTGTGTGTGTGTGTGTATAACATTTTAAAAATCAAACATACTGTATTTCAGAGGACCAGAGAGGCCAATCTCAAAAACTGGTTAATAAAAATGAGGATTCTACAAGGAATTTCCTGGCAGTTTAGTGGTTAGGACTCCATGCTATCACCGCCAAAGTCACAGGTTTGATCCCTGGTCAGATCTCACAAGCCACCTGGCCAACCAAAAATTTAAAAGAAAGAAACAAGATGCTTAAGAAAATATGGGCTCTATGATAAAATACCACCCAATTCTAATAAGAAGTAACATAATAAAGAGAAACAATAGATATGGTGTAAAAAATTTAATCAAATCCCACTTATTATCTGTTTCTATCTATAAACACCCATTAGGTATTTCATTTCACCTAATTTTTGTGAACGTGTGTTTCTTCATCTACAAAATGAAAATAATATTGCCTAATACATCTTCCTCACAAGATTATTAAAGGGATTACATTATTTTACACAGTGGCATAAAATGCAAGTTAATTTTCCTGTTATTAATACACAAATTTTATCTAGTACTTCTTAGGTACTTATTAAGTGCCTGACATGATACTAAGAGCTTTGCAACATACTATCTAGTACTCAGAACAG
This sequence comes from Aepyceros melampus, assembly GCA_006408695.1. Lineage (NCBI taxonomy): Eukaryota > Metazoa > Chordata > Mammalia > Artiodactyla > Bovidae > Aepyceros > Aepyceros melampus. The sequence goes on along the minus strand of SJXQ01006653.1, from coordinate 43,479 downwards.
CTCTTTGAACTAGACCAGAAATGAAAACCTTATGTTCAAATATTATAATGTCTGACTAAGATTACGTGACTACTTGACAATACTGAGATTCAGTCGTCCTTCCAACCTGTGCTTTTAACTACAATACTTTATTATCTGGAGGCTCAAACAGTAAAGAATTTGCTTGCAATACCGGAGATCTGGGCTTGATCTCTGGGTCAGGAAGATCCCCTGAAGAAGGGAATGTGTACCCACTCTAGTATTCTTGCCTGGAGAATTCCAAGGACAGAGGATCCTGGTTGGCTAAAGTCTATGGCAGTCGCAAAGAGTCAGACATGACTGAATGATTAACACTTTCACTTTTTCACTTTTTCCATGAGTTGAAGATATGCTCTAGAATCTTTTCCTAAAGTCTAAGGGACTTATTAGTATATATAGTAAAGTTCTCCTGGCAACCTATTTTTCCAAATGTGTTCTGACTTTCATGGGCAAATTGAAATAGCTATGAAAAATCCACAAAAATAGAAAAATATTGCTCAGCATAGGCTATTTATATATGTTTATTTATGTATTTACACTATAATTTATAAATACATGTTTATGAATATATGAATGTACTGTTTACTTCGCATCTATGAAAAATTTATCTGAACTATTACATTGATAAGAAATTGAGATATTCTTTCAGTACACTAATTTCTTTCTCTTTGCTATTCTCTTAGGGAGATAAACTTTACAAATTTATACAAGTCAGATCATTTCAACATGATTGTTGGTCCCTTGATTGACATACACTCTCTGCTTCTGTTTCAAATGACTACATATAACATATATGCAACACTTTGTGCCAGTTACTTAACCTACTTTATCTCCTTCAATCCTTACTGCAACTCCCTGATGAAACCATTCATATAATAATCATATTGCAGAGTAGAAAACTAAAACATCAAACATTTAAATGACTTGCCTAGAGTCACTAGTTTCCGACTCTGTGTGACCCCATAGATGGCAGCCTACCAGGCTCCCCTGTCCCTGGGATTCTCTAGGGAAGAATACTGGAGTGGGTTGCCATTTCCTTCTCCAATGCATGAAAGTGAAAAGTGAAAGTGAAGTCGCTCAGTCATGTTCGACCCTTAGTGACCCCATGGACCACAGCCTACCAGGCTCCTCCATCCATGGGATTTTACAGGAAAGAGTACTGGAGTGGGGTGCCATTGCCTTCGAATATGCTGTCTAGGTTGGTCATAACTTATCTTCCAAGGAGCAAGCATCTTTTAATTTCATGGCTATAGTCACCATCTGCAGTGATTTTGGAGCATACCCCGACCCCTTCGCCAAAATAAAGTCTCTCACTGTTTCATTTCCCCATCTATTTGCCTTGAAGTAATGTGACCAGATACCATCATCTTAGTTTTCTGAATGTTGAGTTTTAAGTCACCTTTTTCACTCTACTCTTTCACTTTCATCAAGAGGCTCTTTAGTTCTTCATTTTCTGCCATAAGGGTGGTGTCATCTGCATATCTGAGGTGATTGATGTTCCTCCCAGCAATCTTGATTCCAGCTTGTGCTTCATCCAGCCCAGCATTTCTCATGATGTACTCTTGCATATAAGTTAAACAAGCAAGGGGTGACAATATACAGCTTTGACGTACTCCTTTCCTGGTCAGAACCAGTTTGTTGTTCATTGTCTGATTCTAACTGTTGCTCCTTGACCCACATACAGATTTCTCAGGAGGCAGGTAAGGTGGTCTGGTATTTCCAACTCTTTAAGAATTTTCCACAGTTTTATATGCCACCTCTGTCTTGAGCCTACTTTTACCCCATGCCCCATCCCTCTTGGTGATCACAGAGCACCAGACTGGGCTCCCTGTGTTATGTAGCAGCTTCCCACTAGCTGTTTTACACATAATGATGTATATATATCAATGCTGCTTTCTCAATTAGTCCCACCTTCACCCTCTCCTTTCCCCACTGTGTCCACAAGTTTATTTTCTACGTCTGTGTCTCCATTACTTACCTGTGAATGGGTTCATCAGTACCATTTTTCTAGATTCTATACATATGATTTATATATGATATTTGTTTTTCTTTCTGACTTACTTCACTCTGTATGACAGGCTCTAGGTTCAAACACCTGTCTACAACTGACTCAGTCAGGTTCCTTTTAATGACTGAGTAATATTCCTTTGTATATATGTACCACATCTTCTTTATCCATTCAACTGTAGATGGACACCTGGTCCCTTCTACGTCCTGGCTATTGTAGTGCTGCAATGAACATTGGGGTGCATGTGTCTTTTTGAGTTGTGGTTTTATCAGGGTATATGCCCAGTGGTGGGATTACTGGGTTAGATGCAAGATGCTTTCAAATTGTGCTGCTGGAGAAGACTTTTGAGAGTAACTTGGACAGTAAAGGAGATCAGACCAACCAATCCTAAAGGAAATCAACTCTGAATATTTATTGGAAGGACTGGGCTGAAACTGAAGTTCCAATGCATTAGCCACTTGATACAAAGAGCCAACTCATTGGAAAAGACCCTGATGCTAGGAAAGATTGAGAGCAAGAGGAGAAGCAGGCGACAGAGGATGAGATGGTTGGATGGCATCACTAACTCAATGAACATGAGTTTGAGCAAACAAGGAGAAAGAGAAGGACAGTGAAAACTAATGTGCTGCCATTCATGAGTGGGAAAGAGTCAGACATGAATTCACTACTGAACAACAACAAGTGCCAGATTTATTCCTAGATTTTTAAGGAACCTTCCTACTGTTCACCATAGTGGCCGAATCAATTTACATTCTCACCAGCAGTGCAGAATGGTTCCCTTTTCTGCACATCCTCTCCAGCATTTATTGTCTGTAGAAATTTTGATGATGGCCATTCTGATTGGTATGAGATGATACCTCATTGTAGTTTTGATTTGCATTTTTCTAATAATGAGCATCTTTTCATGTATTTATTAGCAATATGGATATCTTTTTGGAGAAATGTGTATTAAGATCTTCTGCCCATTTTTTATTGTGTTGTTTGTTTTTCTGATATTGAGGTGTATGAGCTGCTTATATATTTTGGAGATGAATCTTTTGTCAGTTGCTTCATTTGCAATTATTTTCTACTATCCTGAGGATTGTCTTTTCATCTTGTTTATCACTCTTTTGCCTTGCAAAAGCTTTTAAGTTAACTCCTGCTGGGAAGGTCCCATGGATGGAGGAGCCTGGTAGGCTGCAGTCCACGGGATCGCTTGGAGTCGGACATGACTTTGCTTTCTCTTTTCACTTCCATGCATTGGAGAAGGAAATGGCAACCCACTCCAGTATTCTTGCCTGGAGAATCCCAGGGACGGGAGAGCTGGTTGGGCTGCCATCTATGAGGTCACACAGCGTCAGACACGACTGAAGTGACTTAGCAGCAGTAGCAGCAGTAGCAGCAGCAGAGTCTCATTTGTTTATTTTTGGTTTTTTATCCATTAAGTTAGGAGGTGAGTCATGGAGGATCTTGCTGTGATTTATGTAAAAGAGTATACTTCCTATGTTTTCCTCTAAATGATTTATAATTTCTGGCCTTACATTTAAGTATTTAATCCATTTGAGTTTATTTTGTGGTATGGTGTTAGGATGTGTTCTAATTTGATTCTTTTATATGTAGCTGTCCAGTTTTTGCAGCACCACTTATTAAGGAGGCCATCTTTCCACCATTGTATATTTTTCTCCTTTGTCAAAGATGAGGTGCCCATATGTGTGTGGGTTTAATCTCTAGGCTCTCTCTCTCTTGTTCCACTGGCCTGTATTTCTGTTTTGTGCCAGTACCATACTATCTTGATGACTGTAGCTTTGTAATATAATCTGAAGTCAGGATGGTTGATTTCAACAGATCCATTTTTTTTTCCTCCAAGATTCCCTTGGTTATTCAAGGTCTTTTGTATTTCTATACAAATAGTAAAAGAAAATTTCTAGTTCTATGAAAGTGCCATTGGTAATTTGATAGGGATTGCATTGAATCTGTAGATTGCTTTGGGTAGTATGGTCATTTTCACAATATTGATTCTTCCCATCCAAGAACATGATATGCCTCTCCATCTGTTTGTATTGTCTTTGGTTTCTTTCATCAATGTCTTATAGTTCTCTGCATACAGGTTTTTTTGTCTCTTTCAGTTCAGTTCAGTTGCTCAGTCATGTCCAACTCTTTGCAAGCCCATGAATCACAGCACACCAGGCCTCCCTGTCCAACACCAACTCCCTGTCCAACACCAACTCAAACACACGTCCATCGAGTCGGTGATGCCATCCAGCCATCTCAGCCTCTGTTGTCCCCTTCTCGTCCTGCCCCCAATACCTCCCAGCATCAGGGTCTCTTCCAATGAGTCAACCCTTCACATGAGGTGGCCAAAGTATTGGAGTTTCAGCTTTAGCATCAGTCCTTCCAGTGAACACCCAGGGCTGATCTTTAGGATGGACTGGTTGGATCTCCTTGCAGTCCAAGGGACTCTCAAGAGTCTTCTCCAACACCACAGTTCAAAAGCATCAATTCTTCAGCACTCAGCTTTCTTCACAGTCCAACTCTCACATCCATACATGACCACAGGGAAAACCATAGCCTTGACTAGACGGAACTTTGTTGGCAAAGTAATATCTCTGCTTTTGAATATGCTATCTAGGTTGGTCATAACCTTCTTTGCAAGGAGTGTCTTTTAATTTCTTGGCTGCAATCACCATCTGCAGTGATTTTGGACCCAAAAAAAATAAAGTCTGACACTGTTTCTACTGTTTCCCCATCTATTTCCCATGAAGTGATGGGACCAGATGCCATGACCTTAGTTTCCTGAATGTTGAGCTGTAAGCCAACGTTTTCACTCTCCTCTTTCACTTTCTTCAAGAGGCTTTTTAGTTCCTCTTCACTTTCTGCCATAAGGGTGGTGTCATCTGCATATCTGAGGTGATTGATGTTCCTCCCAGCAATCTTGATTCCAGCTTGTGCTTCATCTAGCCCAGCGTTTCTCATGATGTACTCTGCATATAAGTTAAATAACCAGGGTGACAATATACAGCCTTGACGTACTCCTTTTCCTATTTGGAACCAGTCTGTTGTTCCATGTCCAGTTCTAACTGTTGCTGCCTGACCTGCATACAGATTTCTCAAGAGGCAGGTCAGGTGGTCTGGTATTCCCATCTCTTTCAGAATTTTCCACAGTTTATTGTGATCCACACAGTCAAGGGGCTTTGGCATAGTCAGTAAAGCAGAAATAGATGTTTTTCTGGAACTCTCTTGCTTTTTCCATGATCCAGCAGATGTTGGCAATTTGATCTCTGGTTCCTCTGCCTTTTCTAAAACCAGCTTGAACATCTGGAAGTTCACAGTTCACGTACTGCTGAAGCCTTGCTTGGAGAATTTTGAGCACTACTTTACTAGCGTTAGGTAGGTTTATTCATAGGTGTTTTATTCTTTTTGTTGCAATGGTGAGTGGAATTGTTTCCTTAATTTATCTTTCAGATTTTTCATTGTTAGTGCATAGGAATGCAAGAGATATCTGAGTATTAATTTTATATCCTTCAACTTTACTAAATTCATTGATTACCTCTAGGGATTTTCTGGTAGCATCTTTAGGGTTTTCTATGTATAGTATAATGTTGTCTGCACACATTGAGAGTTTTACTTCTTCTTTTCCATTCTGGATTCCTTTTATTTCTTTTTCTTCTCTTAGTAGCATGGTTAGGACTTTCAAAAATATACTGAATAATTGTGATAAGAGTGGGACCTTTGTCTTGTTTCTGATCTTAGAGGAAATGCTTTCACTTTTTCACCATTGTGAATAGTGTTTGCCATGGATTTATCACATATGTTTATCATGTTGAGGTAGATTCCTTTTATGCCCATTTCCTGGAGAGTTTTTTATCATAAATGGGTGTTGAATTTTTTCATAATTTTTCTCTGTGTCTATTGAGATGATATCTTTTTTGTCTTTCAGTGTGCATCACATTGATTGATTTGTGTATGCTGAAGAATCTTTGCATCCCTGAGATAAACCCCACTTGATCATAATGTATGATTCTTTTAATGTGTTGTTGGATTCTGTTTGCTAGAATTTTGTTGAGAATTTTTGCATCTATGTTCATCAGTGATATTAGCTTGTAAATTTTTTGTGTATGTGATACCTTTGTCTAGTTTTGGTATCAGTGTGATGATGGTCTTATAGAATTTGTAAGCTTTCCTCCCTCTGCATTTTTTGAAAGAGTTTGTGCTGGATAGTGTTAGCTCTTCTCTAAACATTTGGTAAAATTCAGGTATGAAGCTGTCTGGCCCTGAGCTTCTATTTGTTGGAATATTTTTGATCACAGTTTTGCTTTCAGTACTTATGATTATTCTGCACATATTTTCTATTTCTTCCTGGTTTAGGCTGTACTTTTCTAGAAATCTGTCCATTTATTCAGGTTGTCCATTAAAATTATTATTAGTCTCAAGTTATTAGTCGTCTCTTATAATCCTTGGTATTTCTGTGTGTCTGTTGTAACTTCTTTTTCATTTCTAATTTTATTGATTTGAATCTTCTCCCTCTTTTTTTAATGAATCTAGTTAATGGTTTGTCAATTTTGTTTCTCCTCTCAAAAGACCAGCTTTTAGTTTTATTGATCTTTGCTATTGCATCCTTCATTTTCTGTTCATTTATTTCTACTTTGATCTTTACAATTTCTTTCCTTCTACTAACTTAAGCAATTTTTTTCTTCTTCTTTTTCTTGTTCCTTTAACTGTAAGGTTATATTATTTGTTTGATGTTTTTTAATTTCTTGAGGTAGACTTTTATTACTATAAACATCCCTCTTAGTTCTGCTTTTACTGTATCCCATAGGTTTTGAATTGTCTTGTTTTCATTGTCATTTGTTTCTAGTTTTTTTTTTTTTTTTTTCCCTCTTCAATTTATTCAGTGACTGCTTGGTTATTTAGAAGCATATTGGATAGCCTTCTTGGGCTTGTGTTGTTTATAGTTTTTTTTTTCCTTTGAAATTGATATCTAGTCTTATTGTGGTCAGAGAGAATGTTTGATACAATTTCAATTTTTAAAAATTTTACCAAGGCTTAATATGTGACCCAAGATGTGATCTATCCTGGAGAATGTTCTGTGTGCATTTGGGAAAAGGTATATTTTACTGTTTTGGGGTGGAATGTCCTGTAGACATCAGTTAAGGTCCATCTGATTTTATGTGACATTTAAGGCTTATGTTTCCTTATTAATTTTAATTTGTCTGGATGACCTGTCTATTGGTGTGAGTGTGGTGTTAAAAGTCTCCCATTATTGCTGTGTAACTATCAATTTCCCCTTTTATATTTGTTAGTATTTGCCTTATGTATTGAGGTCCTCCTATGTTCAGTGCATATATATTTATAATTGTTATATTTTCTTCCTGGATTGATCCTTTGATGATTGCATAGTATTCTCTGTCTCTTATAGCTGTCTTTATTTTAAAGTCTGTCTTACCTGTTACGAGTATTGCTACTTCCACTTTCTTTTGATTTCTTCCACTTTCTTTCATTGGCATGGAATATCTTTTTCCAGCCCATCACATTGGTCTTTATGTGTCCCTAGGTCTGAAGCAGGTCTCTTTTAGAGAACATAGATAGAGGTCTTGCTTTTGTATTCATTCAGCCAACCTGTGTCTTTTGGTTAGATCACTTAATTCTTTTACATTTATGGTAATTATTGCTATGTATGATCCTATTACCACTTACTTTATTGTCTTGGATTTGTTTTTGTAGGCCTTTTCTTTCTTTCTGTGTTTCCTTTACACAATTCCTTTACAAAGGACTTCTCTAGAAGTTCCTTTAGCTGTAAAGGAATTTGTAAAGTTTAGAAGTTTAAAGCTGATTTGGTGGTGCTGAATTCTCTTAACTTTTGCTTATCTGTAAAGCTTTCAATTTCTCCTTAGAATCTGAATAAGATCCTTACTGGGTACAGTAAGGATCTTGGTTGTTGGGTTTTTTTTCTTTTTTTTTTTCTTTTCATTGCTTTAAGTATATCCTGCCACTCCCTTCTTGCCTGTAGAGTTTCTCCTGAAAGATCAATCATTAACCTTATTGGGATTCCTTTGTATGCTATTTGTTGCTTTTCCCTCACTACTTCTAATACTTTTGTTTGTGTTTCATTTTTGTTAGTTTGATTAATATCTATCTTGGTGTGTTTTGCTCTGCATTTTCCTGTATGGGACCTTGTGGGCTTTCTGGACTTTGGTAGCTATTTCCTTTCCCATGTTAGGAAAGTTTTAGATTATAATCTCCTGAAATATTTTCTCATACCATTTCTTTTTCTCTTCTTCTCCTGGGATTACCTATAATTTGAATATTGGTATACTTCATGTTGTCTCAGTGGTCTCTGAGACTGTCCTCATTTCTTTTCATTATTTTTTCTTATTCTTCTCTGCTTCAATTATTTCCACCATTCTATCTTCCGACTCACTTATGAGATTCCATTTTAATTCAACAGATTCAGCTCTGAATGGTTTTTTAAGTTTAAACTGTAAACAATATAATACAAGCTTTTAATAAATGATGTGGTAACATTTCACCACAGCAGGGGATTCCATTTTCAGCAGAAGATAAAGAGATACAATCTTTTCTTTAAAATCCTACTTTAGTTTGCTTCTGCTCCCAGATCTTGGTTTACACATAATTTCAGCCAATATCAGCCAAAGTCAGGCACCTGTGGAGATAAGGCATCAGCACACCGGCTTGTAATGAGCCCAGACTGGTGACTGAACAGAAAAAGCTAAAAGGAGAAAAGAAAAAGCCTTGTATCCTTTTTAGTTGCAGCTATCCTGAGTGATTATGAAACTTAGAAGAAATGTTGAGGGTAGTTCAAAGATTACCTTATTGACTTCAGTGCCATTTTGCTAACATCTAGTTAATAAGGGCAGCTCTAGGTGTTATGACCTGTCCAAAAAAAGAGAATTGCTTTTCTCATCCAATTCATACATAATGGCACTCCTAAGACTTCTTGAGTTTTCATTAAGAAACCAGACACTTCAGCAGATAGCATAGTTTCTGATGAATTTTCACATAGAAAGAAGTGGATGAGAAACATCCTCACAACACTTTCATACCCTTACTGTTCAGTGGTAAATGACCCGTTTGGTTCGGTTATCCTCCTGCTGCTTTGCTCAACCTCAAGATCCTATGAATATGGTGGTCTAGATCGCCTTCCTAGAATCTAGGAAGGTGAGGATTTACTTTCTCATTTATCTATCATTAAGAAATTCATCTAAATCCTACCACAAACTGTTCCTTATCCTTCTGTCAGATATGAAGTACTTGGCAGGACTAGTGCTTCATGCTTAATAATATTTTCAAGGTGAAAGTGTTAGTCACATAATCCTGTCCAACTCTTTGTGACTCAATAAATTATAGCCCTTCAGGCACTTCTGTCCATGGGATTCTCCAGGGAATAATACTGGAGTGAGTTGCCATTTCCTCTTCCAGGGGATCTTCCCAACCCAGGAATTGAACCCATGTCACCCACGTCTCCTGCATTACAGGCAGATTCTTAACTGCTAAATCACTGGGGAAGCCCAATAGTTTCAAAACTAGAGACCAATCAGTACTGCAGGGATATAGCAAAGGCTTCTTATAGCCATTTTCTCTTCTAACCTTTGTAGGGCATATTAGAGTCATTCTTCAGTAACTATGAGGGATGAGTTCCAGAAGCCTTGTGGATACCAAAATCCACAGGTGCTCAAGTCCCATATATAAAATGATGGGATATTTACATGTAACCTATGCACAGAAACAGAAGATATTAAGAAGAGGTGGCAAGTATACACAGAACAATACAAAAAGATCTTCATGACCCAGATGACATGATGGTGTGATCACCAACCTAGAGACAGACATACTGGAATGAAAAGTCAAGTGGGTCTTACGAAGCATCACTATGAACAAAGCTAGTGGAGGTGATGGAATTCCAATTAAGATATTTCAAATCCCCAAAGATGATGCTGTGAAAGTGCTGCACTCAGTATACCAGCAAATATGGAAAACTCAGCTGTGACCACAAGACTGGAAAAGATCAGTTTTCATTCCAATCCCAGAGAAAGACAATGCCAAAGAATGCTCAAACTACTGCACAATTGCACTCATCTCACATGCTAGTAAAGTAATGATCAAAATCCTCCAAGCCAGGCTTCAACAATATGTGAACCATGAACATGGTTCAAGCTGGTTTTAGAAAAGGCAGAGGAACCAGAGATCAAATTGCCAACATCTGCTGGGTCATTGAAAAAGCAAGAGAGTTCCAGAAATACATCTACTTCTGCTTTATTTAATCTGCCAAAGCCTTTGACAGTGTGAACCACAATAAACTATGAAAAATTCTTAAAGGGATGGGAACACCAGACCACCTGACCTGCCTCCTGAGAAATCTGTATGCAGGTCAGGAGCAATAGTTAGAACTGGACGTGGAACAACAGACTGTTTCCAAACAGGGAAAGGAGTACATCAAGGCTCTATATTGTCACCCTGCTTATTTAATTATATGCCGAGTACATCATGAGAAACACTGGGCCTGATGAAGCACAAGCTGGAATCAAGATTGCTGTGAGAAATATCAATAACCTCAGATATGCAGATGACAATGGCAGAAAGTGAAGAAAAACTAAAGAGCCTCTTGATGAAAGTGAAAGAGGAGAGTGAAAAGTTGGCTTAAAACTCAACATTCAAAAAACTAAGATCATGGCATCTGGTCCCATCACTTCATGGCAAACAGATGGGGAAATATTGGCATGCTTTATTTTGGGGAGCTCCAAATCACTGCAGATGGTGACTACAGCCATGAAATTAAAAATGTTTGCTCCTTGGAAGAAAAGTTATGATCAATGTAGAACCATATTAAAAGCAGAAGAATGGAACTGGAGGAATTAACCTGCCTGACTTCAGGCTCTACTACAAAGCCATAGTCATCAAGACAGTATGGTACTGGCACAAAGACAGAAATATAGATCAATGGAACAAAATAGAAAGGCCAGAGATAAATCCACACAGCTATGGACCCCTTATCTTCGACAAAGGAGGCAAGAATATACAGTGGATTAAAGACAATCTTTTTAACAAGTGGTGCTGGGAAAACTGGTCAACCACTTGTAAAAGAATGAAATTAGATCACTTTCTAACACCATACACAAAAATAAACTCAAAATGGATTAAAGATCTAAATGTAAGACAAGAAACTATAAAACTCTTAGAGGAGAACATAGGCAAAACACTCTCTGACATAAATCACAGCAGGATCCTCTATGACCCACCTCCCAGAATACTGGAAATAAAAGCAAAAATAAACAAATGGGATCTAATTAAAATTAAAAGCTTCTGCACAACAAAGGAAACTATAAGCAAGGTGAAAAGACAGCCTTCTGAATGGGAGAAAATAATAGCAAATGAAGCAACTGACAAACAACTAATCTCAAAAATATACAAGCAGCTTATGCAGCTCAACTCCAGAAAAATAAATGACCCAATCAAAAAATGGGCCAAAGAACTAAATAGACATTTCTCCAAAGAAGACATACAGATGGCTAACAAACACATGAAAAGATGCTCAACATCACTCATTATCAGAGAAATGCAAATCAAAACCACAATGAGGTACCATTTTACACCAGTCAGAATGGCTGTGATCCAAAAGTCTACAAGCAATAAATGCTAGAGAGGGTGTGGAGAAAAGGGAACCCTCTTACACTGTTGGTAGGAATGCAAACTAGTACAGCCATTATGGAGAACTGTGTGGAGATTCCTTTAAAAAAATGAAAATAGAACTGCTTTGTGACCCAGCAATCCCACTGCTGGCCATACACACTGAGGAAACCAGAAGTGAAAGAGACACATGTACCCCAATGTTCATCACAGCACTGTTTATAATAGCCAGGACATGGAAGCAATCTAGATGTCCATCAGCAGATGAATGGATAAGAAAGCAGTGGTACATATACACAATGGAGTATTACTCAGCCATTAAAAAGAATACATTTGAATCAGTTCTAATGAGGTGGCTGAAACTGGAGCTGTTTATACAGAGTGAAGTAAGCCAGAAAGAAAAACACCAATACAGTATACTAACACATATATATGGAATTTAGAAAGATGGTATTGATAACCCTATATGCAAGACAGCAAAAGAGACACAGATGTATAGAACAGTCTTTTGGACTTTGTGGGAGAGAAAGAGGGTGGTATAATTTGGGAGAATGGCATTGAAACATGTATAATATCATATAAGAAACAAATTGCCAGTCTAGGTTTGATGCAGGATACAGGATGCTTGGGGCTGGTGCACTGGGATGACCCAGAGAGATGGTATGGGGAAGGAGGTGGGAGGGGGGTTCAGGATTGGGAACACATGTACACCCATGGAAGATTCATGTTTATGTATGGCAAAACCAATACAGTATTGTAAAGTAAAACAAAGTAAAAGAAAAACAAAAGCAGAGACATTACTTTGCCAACGAAGGTCCATCTAGTCAAAGCTATGGTTTTTCCAATAATTATGTAGGATGTGAAAGTTGGACTATGAAGAGAGCTGAGAGCCAAAAAATTGATGCTTTTGAACTGTGGTGTTGGAGAAGACTCTTGAGGGTCCCTTGGACTGTAAGGAGATCCAACCAGTCCATCCTAAAGGAAATCAGTCCTGAATATTCATTGGAAAGATTGATGCTGAAGCTGAAACTCCGAATACTTTGCCCACCTGATGTGAAGAACTGACTAATCTGAAAAGACTCTGATGCTGGGAAAGATTAAAGGCAGGAGGAAAAGGGGGCGACAGAGGATGAGATGGTTGGATGGCATCACCGACTCAATGGACATGAGTTTGAGTTAACCTCAAGAGTTGGTGATGGACAGGGAAGTCTGGCGTGCTGCAGTCCATAGAGTCTCAAAGAGTTGGACACGACTGAGCAACTGAACTCAACTGAACCTATACACATCCAGCTGTGTACTTTAAGTCATCTCTAGATTACTTATAATACTTAATGAGATATGCAGGCTATGTAACTAGTTGCCAGTGTGTACCAAATGTGAGTTTTGCTTTCTGGAAATTTCTGAGGTTTTCTTTAAAAAAAGTGTTTCCTACCTGCTCTTTGTTAATCCATCAGTGTGGAACTTATGGTTATGGAGGCCAACTATTTGTTTAACTCATTTTTATCAACCGATTGTAACATCCACTGCATCTTTTATTCCTCTGACTATCACATTTATGGATTAAGCTGTGGCTTACTTATTTTGAGTAAGAAAAATTCATGTTTTCCTGTCACAAAGCCAACAGCACAGCTGTGACAGCAGATGAGCAGTTCTCCAAGGGCAATCGGCCATCTGGCTACCTCAGAGACTCCAGAGAGGATTCCAGCAAGGGCTGCTCACCTAGTCACCCTCTCAGGCAGATGCGAGTTGCACTGTGTGCCAGCTAGGAACACTCGTATAAAATGTTTTAGGGCTTCTGAATAGTTCGGGGATATCTATTGATTTATGATTTTTCCTTAGGCGTCTTTCCATTGTGCATGTTCAGTCTTCTCAGTCTTTAAAATGAAAGGAGCAAGCAAAGATTTTACTCTGTTTTCTTATATCTGCTGGTTTCCCCTTCCTTTTGTTAGTTTCTATGATAACTAAATAAGCCCAACTATTCTTTTCTTTAGATTAGTAAATAGCCAAGATCTATCTTATACTAAATTTTTCTGTTTTTGTCTAATTTCCAATTATTGCTTCATAAAATATAACTTGGTGTTCACATTTTATTTTTAAAACATATATGTGTACTATATGACACTAATGTATTATTAAATTTTTATTCTTAATGATTATCCATATGGTGTTTACACTATGTATTTATTTATTCTTAATGTTAAACTATAGTTTAGTATATTTTCATGTACTCTTTTTCCAATTTTAGGTGTACAAGAATTTCCAGAAAACATAAAGTGCTGTAAGTGTTTAACAATTATTGAAGCCAGTGTCAATCCCATTTCTAAGTGAGTATGAGTCATCACATTTTATTTACCTTTGTGTTTCCAGGGATAAAAGAATAAAGATAAAAGAAGCTTACATAGTACATGAATTTTAAATGCTGTGTTTAAAATTCAATTTAATAGAATATTGGTAAAGGAATAATCAAATCAGAATAGTTCAACAAAAGATGATTAAAGCATTGCTGAGTAACAATGAAGGCCTAATTGACACAAGATGGCGTTACTTTACAGCAAACTATATCTTTTTTTTTTTCTTTTTTTTCTTTTTTTGGCTATCAGGTGACATTCCATGGAAAAGCACCAAAACTAAGAAAACAGTTATTAGTTGTGGTCATGCCGAAAAATTAGTATCATGGTTCTAATGAAAGTTCAAGAAAGTACAAGAGTGTAAGGTGCATGAAATTAGTTTATAATATGGTTCAAGCTGGAAAGTGAATTAAGTATGATCTGAAAAAAAGGACTATTTAGGTACCAGTGATTACATGAAGAGGGAAAAATATAATTGTATGAGGATAGCCAAATGGAAGACATGGATGGTAAAGATGCTGTGACCAGAAGTAGGATATTTGTGTGTTGTATCTGTTAGTAGAGCAGTGCCATGGGAAAGTGAAATTCAGCATGTGACCATGTTTCAAATTACAATCATGTCATAGTGATAGAGTGTGTGGAATCAAATAGGTCAAGAAACTATGACATGAATGGCTTGGTGAGTCATGAACCTGAATGTTAAAGTTATTTAACCATAAAAATCTAGAAAGTCTATTGAAAATTGTAGTAATATTTGAAAGTGGTTGAATTTATCCAGTGGTGTTGGGATGCAGGTAATGAGTTGCAAAGTAAGACTGGTATTTTAATTATACAAAAACTGACAGAAGGATTTGAGAAAATTCCTTCAGTCCTTTGTCCACATAGAGAAAGGGAGACAGGGAGAAACTAAAGTTCAATTAATCAATCTAGTGTTTCCAGAAGACAAAAGAAGTTATCGAAAGGCATTTCACGGGAAATTTTTCTCCAGTAGGGTTGAGGATAGGTAGAAGTGAGGATGGCTTCTCTATAGATCATAAAAAGAGGATGTAAGTGAGACTAGAAATGAAATAGAACGTAAAAGGATAAGTTTAGATGAGGCTGTTTACAGTGAATTGTTAGTGAAATAATTTGAGGCCTTTAGTACAAAGTGTGAAGCATTAAGGAACAAACTATGATTGAAAGATAGACATTTTCTACCTCAAATGTAAAATATGGTGCAGAAAAAATGTGAAAAGTATTCTTCAAAAAACTTAGACCAAAATGCAACTTTCTCATAAAAGAAATAAATATTGCTGACATATCACAAGACTATAAATATATCATTAAGTCATAATCCAGGGCAGATGATTAATTGTTTTGATTTCTAGTTCTTTAATTCTAATAGCTCATTTTATTTAGGAATTATCATCAGGTCTTTGGGAGTGGAAGTCAGATAATAAATTACAAAAGCTTAAAATCTATAGTTTTATTGACTATGTCTCTGAATTCCTTTCATATATTTAACTTTTCAAAAGATAAATGAATATAACCAATTTCATCAAAAATGTCTAACACTAAAAGCAAGTTTGAGAATCATTAAAAAAAATTACTCAAAAGAAAAGTTAATTTAGGAAAAAATATTACTCAAAAGGAAAATCAAATTCCCATGGTTTTGCCTTTCCCAAAATATCATATAAATAGTGCCATACTTTGTGTGTTTTTGCTTACCACAGTGATTTTAAGATTTATTCCTGTCATTTCAAGAATTCTACTACATTCTCATTTATTTCTAAGTAGAATTCCTTTGTATGAATATAGCACAGGTTGTTTATATATTCCTCAGTTGATAGATAAAATTTAAGTTGTTTCTAGTTTGGAGCTATTATGAATAAAGTAGCTATGAACATTTCTGTACAGGTGTTTGTGTAAGCATCTGTTTTCCCTTCTACTAACTAAACACCTAGAAGTAGTTTTCTGCGTAGTGAGGTACGTGTACGTATCACCATATAAGAAATTTCCAAACTGTTTTCAAAATAGCTATTTCATTGTGTGTTCCCATCAGCAATCTATTAGATTTTCCATTATTCCTTATTATTGTCAGGATTTGATACTATCAGTTGTTTAATTTCTTCTTCTATTTTAGCCATTCTGGTAGATGCAGTATCTCTTTGTTATAACTCACTGTAGTTTTAATTTACAGTTTTAAAATCAAATTAAAATCTTTCCTTGTACTTCTTTAAAATATTATTGCTTCTTTGATAAAAGTTCAGGTTTTTTCATATTTATTGAGTTCTCTTTAATATTGAATTATAGAAAGTCTTTATAAATTCTGGCTAAAAATCAGATACTTTTAGTCAGAATTTAATTTGATCTTAAAGCTGCAAATATTTGCCCTTATGACTTACCTTTGCACTTCCTGAACAGTGACTTTCAAAGATCAAAAGATTTTCATTTTGATGAAACCTATTTATAATTTTTTTATTATTTATTCTTGTTGTTGCTATCTAGAAGATCTTTACTATTGATAAATCATAGTTATTAAAGATTTTCCCCTAAGCTTTCCTTTGGAACTTTTGTAGTTTTGATTCTACAGTTAAGTCTATGATCCATTTAAATTGCTTTTTGTTTATATGTATGGTGTCTGTGTGTTGTGCTTCTCTTTTTTCTTTATTTATTGGATTTTATATGTTCCAGTACCATTTGTTGAAAATTGTATCCTTTTTTGTAAATAAAATTATCTGAGTATCTGTTTTGTAAGTCAGTTGATCTTATGTGTTTGGATCCATTTCTGGATTCTATATTTTTGTGTTAATCTATATGCCTCTCTTAATACCAATTTTATGCTATCTCAATTACTGTAGCTTTGTAATAATTCACACAGTCAGGGAATGTGAGTCCTTCAACCTTTTTCTTCTTTATCAGATTATTTGGGCTCTTCTATTCCCTTTGCTTTTCCATATATTTTTTTAAATCAGCTTGCCAGTTTCTACAAAAATATGAAAACCTTATGGAATTTTGATAATAGTTGTATTAAATCGGTAGATAAATTTGGGCAGAATTGACATGCCAAAAATATTGAGTATTCCTTTCCCTAAACATAGTGCATATCTATTTTACTCCAAGTGTTTCAAGTTTGGGGGTAATTATAAATGATTTATTTATCACAAAAATACAATTGCTTGTTGTATGTTGACCTTAAATCCTGCAACTTTAATAGATTCATTTAATGGTATTAATAAATATTTTGTAGATTTGAAGGAGAAAGCATGCAATTTTCTAGTAGATCATAATGTCACCTGGGAACAAAGATAGTTTTATTTCATTCTTCCCAACCTATAATCCATTAATTTATTTCTTTAGCTTTATTGTCCTGGCTAGGACCTGCTGTATAATGTTGAATAGAAGAGGTGAAAACAGACACCATTGCTTTGTTCTCAATCTTAACGAAAAAGCATTCAGACTTTCACCATTATGTATGATAGTTACTTTAAAAAAAAAAAATACATTCCCTTTATCAGGCTGAGGAAATTTTAAGTAACCTATTTCTCACTTCCTTTTAAGTTCTTACCAACAGGGCTCTCAAAGCTTAGATACCTACTTTCAAACTTTTCAAGAAAATCTAAGCTTTCTCTATAATCTCTTCAATAGTTGTGCAGTCTCTGACCACTTCCTGACTCCAAAGCCACTCTACATTTTTTAGAAATTTATCACAGCAGAATCCCAATTTCAGATACCAAAATCAGTGTTAGTTTTATAATTCTGTACAGGAATTCACCACACACTTAGTGGTTTAAAACAATATATATTTCTTATCTTTTAGTTTATGTGAGTCAGGAATCTAGGCATGCTATAGCTGGGTTCACTTTTTGAGATTTTCACCAGGCTACTATCAAATCAACAGTCAAGCTGTAGTCTCATTTGGAGGCCCAACTGGAAAAAAAAATCCATTTTCAACCTCATTCAGCTTATTGGCAGAATTCATTTCCTTGCTATCATAAACCTGTGAGCCCCAGCATTTTTCTGGCTGACAGCTAGAGGCCATTCTTGAATCCTAAATGCTAGTGCAATCCCCAGTAGGTGACCCTCTCCATACATAGTTCACAACACAGCATCTTGTTTCTTCAGGGCCAACAGATGAGCAGAGTGAGCATCCTAGTAAGACAGAGGTGTATAACATACTATAGTTCAGAGAATGACATCCTATTTACCACAGTCCATTCATCAGAAGCAAAGCACAAGTCCTACCAGTACTCAAGAGGAGAAGATTTTGCAAAGGCATAAACTTCTAGGGCTCCAAAATCACTGCAGATAATGACTACAGCCATGAAATTAAAGACACTTGCTCCTTGGAAGAAAAACTATGACAAACATAGACAGCATATTAAAAAGCAGAGACATTACTTTGCCAACAGAAGTCCATATAGTCAAAGCTATAGTTTTTCCAGTAGTCATGTATGGATGTGAGAATTGGAACATAAAGAAGGCTGTGTGCTGAAGAATTGATGAATTTGAACTGTGGTGTTGGAGAAGACTCTCGAGAGTCCCTTGGACTGCAAGGATAAAACCAGTCAATCCTAAAAGGAATCAATCCTGAATATTCATTTAAGGACTGATGCTGAGGCTGAAACTCCAATACTCTGGCAACCTGATGCAAAGAGCGACTCATTGGAAAAGACCCTTATGCTGGGAAAGATTGAAGGAGGATAAGGGGATGACAGAAGACGAGATGGTTGGATGGCATCACCAACCCAATGGACATTAGTTTGAGCAAGCTCTAGGAGATGGTGAAGCACAGGGAACTGTGGTGTGCTCCAGTCAATAGGGTCGCAAAGAGTGGGACACAAATGAGAGATTGAAGAACTATGCAACTTATAGGGGCTTCCAGGTGGCACTAGTGGTAAAGAATCTGTCTGCCAATGCTAGAGACACAGGAAATGTGGGTTTGATCCCATGTTTGGGTCAGAATCCCACTTCTGTATGATTACTCACCCAGAGCCAGACATCCTGTAATGCGAAGTCAAGTTGGCCTTAAGAAGCATCACTGTGGACAAAGCTAGTGGAGGTGATGGAATTCTAGCTGAGCTATTTTAAAATCCTAATAGATGATGCTGTGAAAATGCTGCATTCAATATGTCAGCAAATTTGGAAAATTCAGCAGTGGCCACAGGACTAGAAGAGGTCACTCTTCATTCCAATCCCAAAGAAAGGCAATGCCAAAGAATGCTCAAACTACCGCACAATTGCACTCATCTCACACACTAGCAAAGTAATGATCAAAATTATCCAAGCCAGGCTTCAACAGAACATGAACTGTGTACTTGCAGATGTTCAAGCTGGATTTAGAAAATGCAGAGGAACCAGAGATCAAATTGCCAACATCCGCTGGATCATCAAAAAAGCAAGAGAGTTCCAGACATCTACTTCTGCTTCGTTGACTCTACCAAAGCCTTTGATTGTGTGGACCACAACAAACTGTGGAAAATTCTGAAAGAGATGAGAATACCAGACCACCCCACCTGCCTCTTGAGAAATCTATACGCAGGTCAGGAAGCAACAGTTAGAACTGGACATGGAACAACAGACTGATTCCCAGCTGGGAAAGGACTACGTCAAGGCTATTTATTGTCACCCTGCTTATTTAACTTATATGTAGAGTACATCATGAAAAATGCTGGTCTGGAGAAGCACAAACTGGAATCAAGGTTGCCTGGAGAAATATCAACAACCTGAGATATGCAAATGACACCATCCTTATGGCAGAAAGAGAAGAACGAAAGAGCCTCTTGATGAAAGTGAAAGAGGAGAGTGAAAATGTTGACTTAAAACTCACATTCAGAAAACTCAGGTCATGGCATCCAGTCCCATCCACTTCATGGAAAATAGATGAGAAAACAATAGGAACATTGAGACACTTTATTTTTGGGGGGCTCCAAAATCATTGCAGTTGGTGACTGCAGCAATGAAATTAAAAGATGCTGACTCCTTGGAAAGAAAGTTATGACCAACCTAGACAGCATATTAAAAAGCAGAGACATTAATTTGCCAACAAAAGTCCATCTAGTCAGAGCTATGGTTTTTCCAGTAGTCATACATGGATGTGAGATTTGGACTATAAAGAAAGCTGAGCACCAAAGAATTGATGCTTTTGAACTGTGATGTTGGAGAAGACTCTAGAGAGTCCCTTGGACTGCAAGGAGATCAAAGCAGTCAATTGTAAAGGAAATCAATCCTGAATATTCATTGGAAGGACTGATGCTGAAGCTGAGACCCAATACTTCACCCACTTGATGGGATGAACTGACTCATTGGAAAAGACACTGATGCCAGGAAAGATTGAAGGCAGGACAAGAAGGGTATGACAGAGGATGAGATGTTGGATGGCATCACTGACTCGATGGACATGAGTTTGAGTAAGCTTCAGGAGTTGGTGATGGACAGGGAAGTCTGGCGTGCTGCAGACCATGGGGTTGCAAAGAGTTGGACACTACTTAGCGACTGAACTGAACTGAACTGGGTCTAGAAGGTCTCCAGGAGTAAGAAATGGCACCACACTCAAGTAGTTTTGCCAGAAAAATTCCATGGGCAGGGAAACCTAGCAGGCTACTGTCCATAGGGCTGCAGAGAGTCCCACATGACTAGCAACTAAGCAGCAGTAGCAGAACAGCAAACTTCTAGAAGAGATCTTAGGGGACACCTTAGAATAAGCTAATCTTTGATATCTGTTTTGCTCAGAATGTTTGTTGTCAATAGATGTTGAGTTTTGTTTTGTGATAGAAATAGAAATGATAGAAATAAACTTACCTGGTCATGAAATATTATGCATTTTATACATGAATGCCTCTGATTTGATAGTATCTTCTAAAGATTTTTCCCATCTATATTCATGAGGCATATTAGCCTGGAATTTTTTTCTTATAATTTCTTTGTCTACTTTTGGTATCAAGGTAAAACTGGCCTCATTAAAATAGTTAGGAAATGTCATCTTCTATTTCCTGTAAGAAATTGTATAGTCTTGGAATTATTTCTTCCCTAAATATTGATAGAATTTGCAAGTGGAACATTCAAGCTTGAGCTTTTCTTTATGGGAAAGTTTTAATTACAAATTTAATTTCCATAATACCTAGAGTGTTATTCAAATTATCAACTTTTCTTTGAATCAATTCTGGTATTTTGTGTTTTTAAGAATATGTTTTCAAACTCGTTAGCATCTTATTTTCCATATTATTTTATTAGCCCTTAAATCTATAAGTTCTCTAGTGATGCTCTCTGTTTTGTGTCTTTCTTCTTTTTTATTTGATGAGTTATACTAGAGATTTATTAATTTGTTCTATTAAAAATAGATTTGGGTTTCATTTTTCTTTCCTACCTTCTTAGATACAAGAAATCTACATGGTAGTTAAGTCATGAAAACCCTAGAATATGAAAGTTACAGTTTTAAGTGTTATATTACTAGGTTTAGTTTTAGATGTGAACTCTATAGTACAGTCTGAATGCCTTAACCGAGTCAGGGTGAAATTATTACAGTAAAATTGAGAATAACAACTTCTCAAAAAGTTAAAGACCATCATTTATTGAGAACCCAGCATATCTCAGGCTTTTAGATACATTATTTCATTTTTGTCTTCACAGAAAATATGAAGTGGAAAAATAGTATCTACATTCCTTTTTACATATGGAAATACACAAAGATAGTATAAATTCCTGGGTTCCTTTTATTATATTTCAAAATCCTGGGGGAACAGTTTGATTTTGGTTTAAATTAAAAGATACATTTTGAAAAAACTGAATGTTCTTAATACTCAACAATAAGAAAATTGGTAATAAGTTATGGTACATCTTCCACATGGATATGAAGATTGTATATAGGGTGATTATATGTCTCTGCTCAGGTCTTCCCAGTTTATATGTTAAGATGTGGCATGATTATTAATAGTTCCCTCTAAACTCTCAAAAATGTTCTAGTTTGACTGATGGATTATAGTCACTCTGATTTACAGCCAAATTGAAAGATAATTACAAAGTAAAAGGAGAAATCATGATACAAGATTGCAGTGATGTTAAAATAATTAATTGGAAATCAGATAAGATATAAATGCATTAAATGAAAATAATAGTTAAAATGTTCTCTGATAATGTTATGTTAATTTTATAACTTTAAGGTTATAAATTAAAATGTTTAGATGCAAAATACCTTTCCAATTAGAGCAGAAGATTTTACATTGGCTTCTTAATCACAACTTATAGCTCCTAAAATTTTAATTTGGTTTGACATTCTAATGGAGGTCAAATGCCTGTATTATGTTTTCATTAAACTTCTAAAGTAAACACATTTAGAAAAGAAAAATGTTGAAACAAGGGCATCTGCAGCCAATCTTAATTTGTCTATTCCAACAATAAATTTAGCACTAATAAAATTATTTAAATTATTCCAGTTAATATTGAAAAATTAGAATAAAAACAATAAAAACAAAAGTAATACTTCTATTTAGTGAGTCTTTAATATGGAGCAGATAATCATTTAACTCTTTGGAACAACTCTGAAAGAGGATATTAGTTTTATCATTTTACAAATATAAGGAAACTGAGTCTTACAAAGATTAAGTAGTTTGGAAAATCACAGAGATGAATAATTGAAAGAAATATGGTTCAGACTTAGATCTTCTAACATCAATGTCCATGTGCTCAAGCACTAAATATTTTGGGTGTCTGATTCTGGTATCATTTATTTATTATAATTTGAATATGCTCTTTTGATTTAAGCAATTAATAAAATGAACACGTTTCCTTAAAGAAATTATTTATCAGATTTTTTAACACTTTGAATTTTAAAATAAATCTGTCCACTATGGAAAGCCACCAGTTACTCTAGGAACATAAAAGTATTTCATTCAGTTCAGTTCAGTCGCTCAGTTGTGTCCGACTCTTTGCGACCCCATGAATCGCAGCACGNAATAAAGGCTAAGAAAAGAGCAGAAGTCACAGCTGTTCTTTGAATATATTAATTAAATTTCTACATTTTAGTGACCTATATCCTGTTCCTGTTAAGTAGACCTGTCACCTACACATCTGAAGAAAAAACAATAAATGTACTGTCATAAGTGATTTTTCCTAGTGAAAACTAAAAATGTAGCAGCTAGTACAAATGACCAAGCTATGTTTAACAAAGGATTTTGAGAAAGATTAAGGATGGAGAAAGAACAGAGATGAAGGTGACACAGATATAGATTGGAAGCAGGTTTGTGGATAGAGAGGGGAAAACACATAAAACAATCTACTTCCCATCTCATCAACTTCTGAATTTCCCAACTTTCTAAGCTACATAATTACTTTAGAAGTACCCAAAAGACATCTAAGAAACCTGAAACAACCAAATTGCAAAGAAATAGAAAAACGGACTGATTTTATGAATCTCATTAAAAGACCATTAAATGAACAGCTGTTCCTTCATTCTCATTTATGAACACTGGTCATTATATCCAGACTTGTTCACAATAATCCTGTCCCCTAATGAGCCAGTGAGTGTGGTAATGTATCCAGAAATTGTTCTTTCCTAAACAGGTATCTGGTGTTTTCTTATTTATCTTAATATTGCAGATCACACATTCATACGCATGCCCAAAGCCAGAATATAAGAGGGTACACAGAATTATCATTATGGAGTTTAACCCTAAGAAATTAATTTCAACATCTGCATGTGCCAAGTGGTGTTCTAGACACTGAGAATACAGCAATGAACAAACTAACTGAAGCTCCTGTGCCCATGAAATGGGGATAGGAGGACAGAAAACAAACCAAATCTGGTATATCACTTGTAATCTTGAGGAAAGTCATCTTTTGAGACCTCAGTTTGTTGTCTGTAAAACTGGAAATTAATATTACTAAGTATCACTAGACTCTTCTCAAACAAAAACTACACCAAAACCTGTAAATCAATAGAACTTGCACTACAATTTTCCCTAATCGATCCCTGCCTCCAGCGATAGAGACATAACAGAATGCAGTCCAGAGTAGGAAGTGTAAGCCGTGCCATGAAACAGAAGAAAAATAATTGGATAATGGTGAGACTCAATACAAGTGTTAGTTGCTCAGTTGTGTCGTACTCTTTGTGACCTCATGGAATTTAACCCACTAGGCTCTTCTGTCCATGGAATTCTCCAGGCAAGAATACTAGAGTGGACAGCCATTCCCTTTTCAGTCCCGACCTAGGGACTGAACTCTGGTCTTTTGCATTACAGGCAGATTCTTTACCATCTGAGCCACAGCTAACTCCAGTTAGTAAGCTATGGTTTCTCAAATAAGATAATCATGACATATATTGCTATTCTGGCACATATTTTCTCTTAGTTTCAGTACTATTGTCCAGAGAAGTCATTTTCAATTTAAATATCATGTCTGTCTGTTTAAAAATCTTTGTTATCAACAGAGTGTTTTCAGATTATGAATTTCAAGGCACGTTTAACATGAGAATTCTTTTTTCTCTTTCAGTTGAAAAATAATATTAATAATTTTATTTAATATGATGAACACATACTTTTTCAAAATTGCATAAGAATAGGCATGTACTATGAAGTTTGATTTCTTGCATTTAAAGGAATTTGATTTCTTGCATTTAGGGACTTCTCTGGCATTCCAGTGGCTAAGACTTTGCTTTCCAATGCAGAGGGTGTGAGGTCGATCCCTAGTTAGAGAAAGGCTCTAACATGCCTTACAGCCAAAAAAACAGAAGCAATACCATAACAACTACTCAATGAAGATCTTAAAAATGGTCCCCATTTTAAAAACAACAGCAAACTAGTTATGGAGGAACAAATTAAGGGTTGATGTTCTGACCAAGCTAGTTTAGTATCAGAAAGCAAGGATATCTGGGTATAAGAAATTGACTCTGTGAATCAGGTATAGTCTTAGTAATTCTGAAATATTAACATATAGGACAATAAATCAGAGTAGAGAAACATATGTGGATTCCCAACATAAAATGTAAGTTAATTTTATGGCCTAAATCAATTTGTTGGTATCTCCCCTCTCTCTCTGAATTCCTCAATCAATGACCTATTAAAAAATAAAAATAGGAGAGAAGAAAGACCAACAGTGAGAAAACTAAGGCTAAAACTTGAGCAGAAACCAAGAAAACTGGAAGAAATGTGTACTAACAGTAGAACCAAGCTGCTATCCTGTTTAAATAGTAAATCTCTCTCTAAAGGGCAGAAGACAAGTCTCATTCACCTTTGCATCTTCAGGCCAGGTACATACATGCCCAATTAAAAGTCTCATTTTGCTGAAAAACAGAGCCAGTCAAAAGAAATCTTCCACAACCTCCCACCACCAAAGCTACTGACCTTCGTCACCACAGCCCACATTCTTTCCATATAACATACTGCTTTTCAATAACAGTTACCCCATCCCTTCTATCCCAATTCCTCTTCCCAATTTGGAACCAGTCTGTTGTTCCATGTTCAGTTCTAACTGTTGCTTCCTGACCTGCATACAGATTTCTCAGGAAGCAGGTCAGGTGGTCTGGTATTCCCATCTCTTTCAGAATTTTCCACAGTTTATTGTGATCCACACTGTCAAAGGCTTTAGCATAGTTAATAAAGCAGAAATAGATGTTTTTCTGGAACTCTCGCTTTTTTGATGATCCAGCGGATGTTGGCAATTTGATCTCTGGTTCCTCTGCCTTTTCTAAAACCAGCCTGAACATCTGGAAGTTCACGGTTCACGTATTGCTGAAGCCTGGCTTGGAGAATTTTAAGCATTACTTTACTAGCATGTGAGATGAGTGCAATTGTGCAGCAGTTTGAGCATTCTTTGGCATTGCCTTTCTTTGGGATTGGAATGAAAACTGACCTTTTCCAGTCCTGTGGCCACTGCTGAGTTTTCCATATGTTGCTCTACTGGCAGATCCCTATTCACCTACTGAAGGCCTCCCGTACACTCCTATTTAAGTGTAGACCCCACACCCCAAATGACCCATAGAGGAGTGGTGGCAGGGCCTTAATCAGTCCCAGGACTCCGGTGCCTTCACTCCTACCCTTTGCACTGCATGGATAGCCATGAACTCCAGCAGCACAGACCACCTCCCAAACTGGTGAAACAGTTCAGTGAACTATGTGAGACTGAAGCCCCCAAACTGAATCCTTCCCCAGAGCCTGCTCTGCCTCCACAGGCACCTTCATCTTAACTGGAATTGCCTGTGGGCATTGGTAATCCCTTGAAGACCAGACATCATCTTGAAGCCAGACTGAGCTTCCTTCCGGACAGGAAGAAACAGGACAACTCACCAAAACGCCTATAGCCGGCCTTGAGAGACCCCGAGACTCTCCAATCTTCAGGTTCTAAGTGCAATGGATGGAAAATAAGGTACTAGGGAGGTCTCTGCTCACCATCCTGTAGGATGACAACTCCCCCAGGACTCTGTCACAGGTAAGCAGCCTCCTTCCCTGAGTGAAAATGCTAGAGAACTAAAGGAAGAGGGTTTTGGGAACTGAATGACTTCTAAACACTGGAGGATGAGCTTGGAAGCAAGGCCAGGACGAGAACAAGGGAAATCCGCATTTCCTTTTGTGGAGAACTAGGCCCTATAGCAAAAGCTGGAATCAAGACATGAACTCCGGGAGTTGGTGACAGACAGGGAGGCCGGGCGTGCTGCAATTCATGGGGTCGCAGAGTCGGACACGACTGAGCGACTGAACTGAACTGAGGCCCTTTGAGACCTCGGAGCCTGATGAAATTCTGTCTTTATAGCCCTCTCCCAGGGAGACAGCAAAGGCTCATTTTCTCTGACTCCTCCTAAACCTAAGATAGGACAATAAATGAATGAGCACATAGGGAAGGAAGTGAAGTGAAGGGAAGTGAAGCTCAGTCGTGTCTGACTCTTTGCGACCCCGCGGACTGTAGCCTAACCAGGCTTCTCCATCCATGGGATTCTCCAGGCAAGAGTACTGGAGTAGATTGCCATTTCCTTCTCCAGGGGATCTTCCCAACCCAGGGATTGAACCCGAGTCTCCCGCATCAGAGGCGGACGCTTTAAACTCTGAGCCACCAGGAAAGCCCATAGGTAACATAAAAACTCATTCTAAAGGCAATTCCAGAAGAGATGTTCCAAAAAGTGCAATTATCCAAGGCAACATCCTTGGAGTAAGTATATTATGTCATGTTCATTTCTATCTTATTCTCTACAATCTCAAAGCTAGTGCTTTGTACATGACAAACCACAATAAACTAGCATTAAATGAAATAAATGGGGAAATGAGCAAAAGAGCAAACAAACAAGCCCAGTTAGAATAAAATATGTTTTGACCAAGAGTCAAGTCTGAAGAAGTTCCACTGTCTCCCTAACAGGAGGTAGTGAAGGCGAGAAGCATATATTTCCAGTGGAAAGGCCATGATCTAAGAATCCTGTGTGCCAAACATGGAGGATGCTGAGAGGAACACCTCAACTCTGGAGCCCCAAATGTGCTGTGGAGCGGAAGTATCCTGAGGACACAAGGAGGAGAAAATGTACCAGTCTTTTGTGTTTCTACTTATAAATATTAGGATAAAAATTATTTTACCAATGAAACATATCATTTTATTCAACAACCATAATAAACAATTTCCTTAAGCGATTATTTTGAATGACACCTCTATATGTATGTACATATTTTATTTGTACTTATTTTTACAGTCTCATTCCCTCTATGCATTTACCTATAAATTATTTCTCAGTTCCCTCCTGATGGAAGATATAATTGTAAGTGTCTATTATTCACATGAGCCAAGAAATGTTTGCCAAATTTTTATATCACATATAAACACATATCACAAAACTTAACCTCTACTTATACAGATATGAAAAACAGCTTTTAGACATGATGTGACATTAATTACCCAAAATACAAATATTTTAAAATAAATTCTAAGAGAAAATGTGTCATTTTGTGAATTTTAAAAAATCTTTCTGAAGCTTTGCTACACAGTTAATTCTCCCACACATGAGCCTTTGAAAACATTAATAATGAAAATGCCAGCTGAATATTAAATACTTTCATTAGGCAACAACAGTATATACTGTTAACATTCCAAATGTAAAAGATTAATAATTCACCAGCTTTACAAACATTTAATTGATCCATTCCAAACATTTATTAACTGCCAGCTGCATCTGCCAGGTATTCACCTGAAGTGCTGGGAATTTAAAAGTGAACACGCTAGTCAAGATCTTATCACCACCACTATGCAGCTTACACTCTAATGGTGGAAACTGTCAATAAATAAATATAAAAGAAAATGTCAAATCACGGTAAGTGTGACAAATAAAATAAGATGAAATGATTATCACAGCCAGCTCTTCTGGGATGACACTAAAATGAGACCTGAAAAAAAATTAAAATGAGACCTGAATTTTAAGAGGGAACAGACACTAAAGGTCCAGGAAAAGCAGGTTGCAGATAGAACAGCAATTTCAAGGGCCCTAAAATGGATATGAACTTGCAGTACCTAAGAAAAAGGAAGAACTGTACCCTGAACAAAGGTAAACATGGCGGAGATGAGCTAAGCAGAGGTCATATTAGGCAGAACCTGCTAAGATAAATACCTTTGACTATAGGCACAGTGACTTTTTGCTTTGCTTCCAATTTTATTAAAGGAAGTTAAGACATACGTCAGAAAGCAAAATGGATCCTGATATCTTTATTATCCAGTTTCAACAATTATTAATTTATAGCTGGTCTTGCTTAATCTGTACTTTTACTTATTCCCTACCTACTCCTTAGACATCATTTCATTTTAGTAAGTAAGTAAGTAAAGTCACTCAGTCGTGTCCAACTCTTTGTGACCCCACGGACTGCAGCCCACCAGGCTCCTCAGTCCATGAGATTCTCCAAGCAAGAATACTGGAGTGGGTTGCCATTTCCTTCTCCAGGGGATCTTCCCGACCCAGGGATCGAACCCGGGTCTCCCACATTCACATTAGAGGCAGACGCTTTAACCTCTGAGCTATCTCTAAAAGATAAGGACTCATAAATATAACCACAATCAATATTATCACCATTATACATTATTTTCAATAATAATTTATTACAATTATCAACTATGTAGATAGTGCACAAATTTCTCTGTGTATCATTTTCTGAAAAAGCTTACTGGTTCAAATCAGAATCAAAATAAGGCCCAGATATTGCAATTAATCAGTTTCCTGACCCTTTAAATCTATAAATCATTGTTCCTTTACTTTTTCCCCCTGTAATTTATTTGTTGAAAAAACTGAGTCCTACAAGATTTTCCAATTCTAGATTTCCTGACTGCACCTCCCTGTGTCACTTAACATGTTCTTCTGTCTCCTGTATTTCCTATAAACTGGTTGTTTAATCAGATTCAGGTTAGAATTTCAAATAAGACTGCTTCATAGCTTATGCTACGTACTCTAAACAGGAGGTAGATAAACATATAGTAGACTCTCTCTGTCTCTGTCTCTCTCTGTCTCTCTCTTTATATACATATATATGCATGCTGTGCTGTGTTTAGTCACTCAGTCGTGTCCAACTCTTTGCAACCCCATGGACTGTAGCCCACCAGGCTCCTCTGTCCATGGGGATTCTCCAGGCAAGAATACTGGAGTGACTTGCCTTGCCCTCCTCCAGGGGATCTTCTCAACCCAGGGATTGAACCCAGGTCTCCCACATGGCAGGCGATTCTTTACCATCTGAGACACCAGGGAAGCCCAAGAATACTGGAGTAGGTAGCCTATTCCTTCTCCAGCAGATCTTCCCAACCCAGGAATTGAACCAGAGTCTCTTGCAGGTGGATTCTTTACCAGCTGAGCTACCAGGGAAGTCTATAAATATATATATATATATATATATGCAACCAGTGTTAATCACTTAGATCTATTATAATATTTCATTAAGAGTTATAAAATGCTGATAACTATAATTCTATCATTCCTTCTTTATCAGCTGAAATATTTCTGTAAAATTTTTCTTCATCAATTTTATGATTGATAATACAGGAAGAATAAAATACTTGATTTTCTTTATATTCAAGTTTTCCAAATAATAAGATGGTTGCCTAGCATATGGATGATTTTAAGCAGGAAAGGTTTTAAAGATTATTCTGAATATCATTTGGAGAACAGAGTGAAATATAAGAAAGTGAAAGCAGAGATATCACCTAGGAGGCTCCTGCACTATTCTAAACAAATGATGATAGATTATACTAGGTTGGTGGAGAAGATAAGAGAAGTAGACAGATTTAAGATCTATCTGGAATGAAAAATCTATAGAATTTGCTGGTAAGTTGTATATATAAGGTAAGGGAGTGAAAGAAATTAAGAATGAGTCCTAGATGTTTGGCCTGAACAACCTGTTATGGGAAACCCTAAGGGAGGCACAACTTTAGGAATCAAAATCATCTAGGTAATGATAGGGAGGAAATTAAGTCAATATTTACCCAACTTATTATTTTTTTTTCTTCCTTATCCTAGCTGAAGATAATTAAAATTTTCAGGAAAGAGAAATAAAATACTGTTATTTGTTGTTTTCTATAATATTTCTTCTCAAAGATAATACAAATTCCTACTTTTTTTCTTAGAGAATTCATTTTCTCACCATATCTCTTCATACATATATTAACGAAGAATACACTGGGTTACAAATTTCAAACAATAGTATTAAATATTATTTTAACTCACATTTATTATCAATCTTTTATATTTCTAATGTGTATGCTATGCAGTACTAAGTTGTTTCAGTCCTGTCCAACTCTTGGCAACGCAGTGGACCGTAGCCTGCCTGGCTCCCCTGTCCATGGTACTCTCCAGATAAGAACAGAGTGGGTTTCCATGCCCCTCTCCAGGAGATCTCCCTGACCCAGGGATTAAAACCTTGTCTCTTCAGCCTCCTGCACTGGCAGGCAGACTCTTCACCACCAAGGCCATCTGGGCAGCCCATATCACCTAAGAGGTCACCACAAATAAGGGATATACAAAGAGTCAGGATACAGAAAAAGGAGAAACAGATTAAAAACACTGCCATTTAATAAGTATTAATGAAATAAACCATGGGGGAATACTTCACTTTTTAGAAGCTAATTTTCCAAACTCTCATTTTTATGTGAGTAATAATAATTGAATAATAATAATGAATAATAATTCAAATCGTCCTGCTGTTTTCTCTTGCCTTTTTCTACAAAGGAAGATGTGGAATGTTTAAGAGAGAAGAGAAAGAAAAGAGTCTAACCTTAACATATCATCAATAACAACAAAAATAATTAAAATTACCTTCTAAATGACAAGATTCCTAAAGATATATTATCTAAATTTTCATACAGGAAAGGAATATCAGATGTGTCACAGACTATTTCTATATATAGAACTTTTAGAATGTTATTCCATTTTGATAATACACATCTACAAAATATCTGATTACCTAGTGAGTTAACAAATCACTTCTTTACATAATATTATTCATATACACATTGTATTTCTGAATAATAGTTTACCAACGCTTTTGATCTCCATTAGGTCTTATAACTACGTGTAAACATAGCTTATTTAATAGGAACTGGGTTCCAGACTAGAATATCTTTCTCTTTAATATGCAAATAATAGCTCTGGGTTACAGTTTCCAGCCTCAACAGTGTCTTGTTAATTGGGCTCTACTGGACTACTCAGAAAAAGTAAAACAGTTTTGTTCAGCTAAAAATCAAAGTATAAACATAGAAAATAGAGTAAGCACAATACAATTCCAAAAATTACCAATGTGGATCAAGCATCTCTTAATTAGAAAGAGAGATATCCTGGACCTACAGGGAATTGATGAAAGAAGTCTGCCCATAACATTTTTGCACCTGTTTTATATCCCTAGATATGTTCCAATGTCTCCTGGTTTATAGTCCAGGGGAACTTGAATAGAATTGAGAGTCCCTTGGACTACAAGAAGATCCAACCAGTCCATTCTGAAGGAGATCAGCCCCGGGTGTTCTTTGGAAGGAACCATGCTATAGCTGACACTCCAGTACTTTGGCCACCTCATGTGAAGAGTTGACTCATTGGAAAAGCGATGATGCTGGGAGAGATTGGGGGCAGGAGGGGACGACAGAGGATGAGATGGCTGGATGGCTCACTGACTCAATGGGCGTGAATCTGAGTAAACTCCAGGAGTTGGTAATGGACAGGGAGGCCTGGCGTGCTGCGATTCAAGGGGTCGCAAAGAGTTGGACACGACTGAGCTACTGAACTGAACTGATTGTGTGAAAACTATATAAATCTTAATTATGCTGAATTGATTCATAGTGCTTTTTAGTCTACTATATCCTTCTACTTTTCTGTCTATTCATTCTATTAATCTTTGAGAGTTTGATATTGAAACTCCAACTAGAAATCTTTATCTTTTTTTAAAAAATAATTGCAATATATAGTGAAACTGTATTTAACCTTGTTCAGTATTTTCCAAGTCTCCTATAAATGTGTTATCATACTTTAAACAAGAAAAGAAGAGTCTGAGTTCATTTAGAAAAGCAAACCATTAAAATCAATAATAAAAAACCTTCAACATAATGTACACATTGAGAGTGAAAGTGGCTCAGTTGTGTCTAACTCTTCGCGACACCATAGACTATACAGTCCATGGAATTCTCCAGGCCAGAATACTGGAGTGGGTAGCCTTTCCCTTCTCCAGGGCATCTTTCCAACCCAGGGATCGAACCCAGGTCTCCCACATTGCAGGTGGATTCTTTACCAGCCGAGCCACAAGGGAAGCCAATGTATACATTAAAATACATAAAATAATTATATTAACCCACGCACAGCTATAAAATACTTTGAATTATGAAATAAAATTGTCCCTTAGGTACTACATTTTATTTTACTTTTAAATGCTTTTCTTGACACTTATTTTTAAAGAAACATAATTAAGTGCTCTGTGATCCTGTGTATTTTTCTTATTCAGAACCTTGATGAATGTTTTAATGCAAATCAGTTCCATCAACAACTTTATAGATGACAAATTGTATTTTGAATATAAATTATTCAAAAATGCATAGTCAGAAGATTTCTAAACAGCTTGTTTAAATATAGAATGCACAAATTTCAGACAATGTATCTATTATGTGTAATACCAAATAGGTCCTTTTATTTATGTATGTGACATAAGACTAACTTACTTAGTGTCAAATTTCTCTACTTCTCTACCTTCTCCATGTAAAAAATCACATTTTTTTCCATATCTATTTCATTCCTACTGGCTCCCTCTTGGTAAAATTTTCCCTATGTTTCTTCTTTTTTCATTCTCCTTATCTAGATGCTAAGACCTCCCCAATGTAAATAACTGACAGTCTGTTTCTTCATTAACTTTCTGATACATTATCCTTAATCTGGGTAAGGTGAGAAACAGGGTCATGGGCTAGTTTGAAAAGAAGCAAGCCACATATTTGCATGCCTTTAACCTTTCTGATTACTATTTCTTTGAAGAAGTATATGAAGTCACTTAGTTATGTCTGACTCTTTGCGACCCCCTGGACTGCAGCCTACCAGGCTCCTCCGTCCATGGGATTTTCCAGGTGAGAGTATTGGAGTGGATTTCCATTTCCTTCTCCAGGGGATCTTCCCAACCCGGGGATGGAACTCAGATCTCCTGTACTGCAGACACTTTACCATCTGAGCCACCAGGCTATTTCTTTGATTTCCTTTCAAAAGGACTCTGCTTAGTCCTATCCTCAATTATAAAGAAAAAGTGCAACATAGTTTCTGAGGAGTTGGTTAGAATGTCATCCTAATTACTTAAATGAATAGAGATGCAGATCCAGAATTTCAAAGATTATCTGATCCTGGGGGAAAACTGTTCTCTTGATTTAGGTTGATTAGCACCAAGATGAAAAGGTAGTACCACCATGAGGTGTATGTTTTCCAAGCAAACCAGACAGATTTGGTTTCATCAAGTAAACCAGAAGGATTCGGATTCACAACAAAACAGGATACTCCCCATCAGAAATATTTAGAATCTTAAATTAGATGGGAAATTCAAAATTGAAACAAAGAAGATGCCTTATAGAAAATACCACCATAACTTGTAATAAACAGTATTTAGAGTTACTGTGGCTTTTAAGAGTCATATAACACATTCAAC
Source organism: Aepyceros melampus (assembly GCA_006408695.1). Classification (NCBI taxonomy): domain Eukaryota; kingdom Metazoa; phylum Chordata; class Mammalia; order Artiodactyla; family Bovidae; genus Aepyceros; species Aepyceros melampus. The sequence continues at coordinate 9,406 of SJXQ01006653.1, read as the reverse complement.
CAGCTAACAACTATTTAGGACACAGGCCACTCTAAGAATCACTGAAAATTTTACTTGCCAAATCTCCTTTCACAAGGTACTAATACCTTTGGTTTTTACTTTATTCAGAACATTTTTACAATAGCGCATGATTTCTATATATAGACCTTAAATTATATCAATTATACTTAAGTAACAATTTCTTGATGACACTTATAGAGATATTACTGTAATCAATAATGAATGTGCAAATTAGATTTGAGGAAGAGAAGCATTCTGGATACAGCAATTCTCACTTAAAGAATGAAGACTTATTAAACTTGAGACAATGACTGTTCTTGCTTTTCTTTCTTATACCTTTTTCCCTTTCTTAATGTCACAGCAGTGAAGGAAAGTTATCAACTCTAGAAAATATTGGAGAAATCAGGAAGAAAGGAAATGATGAAAGTACACAAAAATTGAGCTTTGAACAGGGAAAGGAACCAGGAATTGAGAACTACTGCAGATATGCAGGCAAGTGCTGAAGTGGGTAGGGGAAACTAGGAATTTTCTGCCATGCAAATTCCTGAAGTTCTGCACACCCCGAGGAACAGCATCACTGAGGCATCTGAAAAGCTTGAGTCCTATCATTTGTTAAATAATATGACAAAAACAACAGTTTCAATTTTCAGGAACACTTCATCTTTTTTTTCTATATGACCCTCACACAAAAATCTCAAAAATGTTTTCTTTATATAAAATACTTTGGAATAAATTTAACCAAGAAGCTGTAAGATCTGTACAATGAAAACTATAAAATTTGAGCAAACTCCAGGAGATAGTGGAGGGCAGAGGAGCCTGGCATGCTACAATCCATGGAGTCACAAAGAGTCAGTCACAACTTAGCAACTGAACAACACCCAAAATATATAAGGAATTAATATAATTCAATAAAAAAACAATCAAAATATAGGCAAAGTTCTTGAATAGACACTCTTCCAAAGAAGACATATTAAAAAGGCCAACAGGTACAAGACTAGGTTCTCAGCATGACTAATCACCACGCAAATGCAAATCAAAATTATAATGAGATGTCATTTACACTTGTTAGAATGGTTATTATCAAAAAGATAAGAGATAAATGGTGGCAAGAATGTAGTAAAAAGGGAAAACTTGCAGACTACTGGTGGGAATATAAATTAGGACAGCTATGATGGAAAATAATATGAAAGTTCCTCAAGAAATTAAAAACAAAAAAAAAAAAAGAAATTAAAAACAGAACTACCGCATCATCCAGAAATCCCACTTCTAGGTAAACATCTAAAGGAAACAGAATCACTGCCTCAAAGACATATGTGTACCCTCATATTCACTGCAGCTCCATTCACAACAGCCGAGGTACGGAAACCACCTAAGTGCCGCAGATGAATGAACGAATGAGATGTGCATGTGTCCGCAGTCGCTCAGTCCTGTCTGACTCTTCATGACTTCATGGACTGCAGCCCAAGAGGCTCCTCTTTCCATGGAATTTTCTAGGCAAGAACACTGGAGTGGGCTGCCATTTACTACTCCAGGGGATCTTCCCAATCCAGGGATCCAACCCACGTCTCCTGCATCTCCTGTACTGGCAGGGGGATTCTTTACCACTGAACCACAAACCACATGGGAAGCCCCAAAGATGTCATGTATATATACAATGGAATATGGTTCAGTCTCAGAATGGACGGAAACCCTGCCATTTGAACAACATGGATGAACATGGAGGGTGTTATGCTCTAAGTGAAATAAGCCAGACAGAGACAGACAAATACTGTATGGTACCACTTATATGTAGAATCTGAAAAAGAAGTTGAGGTCTTGAACAGAGCAGAATAGTGGTTGCCAGGGATTAAAGGGGTAGAAGAAATATGCAGAGTCTGGTGAAAAAGGTACAAACTTTCAGTTACAAGATTAATAAGGTCTGAGTATCTAATATATACTGGAGAAGGGAATGGCAACCCACTCCAGTATTCGTTCATGGAGAATCCCATGGACAGAGGAGCCTGTCAGGCTACAGTCCATGGGGTCACATTCGGACACAATTGAGAGACTAACACACACACACACACACTTTATGTATAACATGATGACTACTGTTAGTAACCTAATAGAATTTGTTAACAGAATGGAACTTAAGTGTTAAAAGCAAAAAAAAAAAAAAAAAAAATGTGAGGTGATGATAGTGCTAATCCTGTAGGAATCCTTTCAAATCATGTTATACAGTTGAAACATATTTTAATATTATTTCTCAATATACCTCAATGCAGCTGAAAACTAAACATACATGCATGCATAAATATATATCAATCCATTAGTCAGTCATATACTGGTTACCTTGGAGAGTGAACACTGAGTGGGAAAAAATATGAGGGAACCTCCAGGTATTAAAAACATTCTAGATCTTGCTCTGGGTAGCAATTATGCAGGAGTGCATAATATATTAAGATTGGTGCCCCGTACTTCCGCTGGATCATCAAAAAAGCAAGAGAGTTCCAAAAAACCATCTATTTCTGCTTTATTGACTATGCCAAAGCCTTTGACTGTGTGGATCACAATAAACTGAAAAATTCTGAAAGAGATAGGAATACCAGACCACCTGACCTGCCTCTTGAGAAACCTACATGCAGGTCAGGAAGCAACAGTTAGAACTGGACATGGAACAACAGACTGGTTCCAAATAGGACAAGGAGTACATCAAGGCTGTATATTGTCACTCTGCTCATTTAACTTAAATGCAGAGTACATCATGAGAAACACTGGGCTGGAAGAAACACAAGCTGGAATCAAGATTGTCAGGAAAAATATCAATAACTTCAGATATGCAGATGACACCACCCTTATGGCAGAAAGTGAAGAGGAACTAAAAAGCCTCTTGATGAAAGTGAAAGAGGAGAGTGAAAAAGTTGGCTTAAGCTCAACATTCGGAAAACTTAGATCATGGCACCTGGTCCCATCACTTCATGGGAAATAGATGGGGAAACAGTGGAAACAGTGTCAGACTTTATTTTTTTGGGCTCCAAAATCACTGCAGATGGTGATTGCAGCCATGAAATTAAAAGACGCTTACTCCTTGGAAGAAAAGTTATGACTAACCTAGATAGCATATTCAAAAGCAGAGACATTACTTTATCAACAAAGGTCTGTTTAGTCAAAGCTAAGGTTTCTCCAGTGGTCATGTATGGATGTGAGAGTTGGACTGTGAGGAAGGCTGAGTGCCGAAGAATTGATGCTTTTAAACTGTGGTGTTGGAGAAGACTCTTGAGAGTCCCATGGACTGCATGGAGATCCAACTGGTCCATTCTAAAGGAGATCAGCCCTGGGTGTTCTTTGGAAGGAATGATGCTAAGGCTGAAGCTCCAGTACTTTGGCCACCTCATGCGAAGAGTTGACTCATTGGAAAAGACCCTGATGCTGGGAGGGATTGGGGGCAGGAGGGAAAGGGGATGACAGAGGATGAGATGGCTGGATGGCACCACCGACTCGATGGACGTGAGTCTGAGTGAACTCCGGGAGATGGTGATGGACAGGGAGGCCTGGCGTGCTGCAATTCATGGTGTCGCAAAGAGTCGGACATGACTGAGCGACTGAACTGAACTGAACTGAACTGAACGTCACTGTTAAATACTTTTGAAAGTATCTTTAAAGTTAGAGTGGTAGAAAAAAAGGCAAAAAAATGTCAAGAAAAATCTAAAGCGAAAAGTAACATCACAAATGGCTGCCCAGGCCCTCGGGAAGCAATCTCGCTTTATAATATTAAACTCTGAAATGTCGAGAAGATATTCTTCATATAAATATTTATAATGGGAAGGAAACAAAAACACTGAATTTCTAAAAATGAGGAAAACTTGGGAAGACTGAGTTATATATACTCACTCTGAAGCGTATAGCTTTTGTCGGCAGCTACCTTTATTGAGAGAAAATTTTATGTGCCACTGCATTAGTTTGTGAAGCGTGCTTCAGATATTTGTCACACAAATGAAATATAAACAAGAAATGTGCCTTTCTCACTGTCCAAGATTATGAATGCGTATGTACCCTTATTTTTAAAACCAAGGAAGCAGTTCTGCTTTTCAGCTAAAAATTAGTGGAAGACATCGAAGCAACAGACACAGAAGAGACAGCTACTGTTCAAATTCTGCTATTTGAACCATACATTCAAATGTTTGTAGTCCCTGATCCAGATATCAGTTGTGTAACCAAACAAGGTAGTCTATAATTTTCCTACTGCTTGAAGCAGCTAATAGTTGTTTTTGCCACATTCTTCCTGGTTTGCTATCAAATGAAAAAAGCAATTTAATATATATCCATTTTGCATGGAAATTTACTAATCTATAGGAATAACAAAAATGACACAAAGATACTAGCCTAGACTGATATTTCTCAACCAGGCACAATTTTGACCTCCTCCTCAAACCAGAACATTACCAAGGTCTAGAGAAAATTTAAATTGTCACAAGTGGAGCTGCTATGGGCACTAGTGGATATAAGCCAGATATGCTAAATATCTTTCAGTGCACAAGACAGCCCACCTTCCCCTGCCAACAATGACGTTACCCAGTCCAAACCTAGAGCTGCCATGATAAGGACTATAGAATTTCATGTCATCAGAAAAACTCTGATTTATCTTTTTGGCTACAATCTGGAGCCAAAAAGCCCAGATCCACAGAGACTATACAGCATTCATAGAAGACGGGTGGTTGCTATTCAGTCATTCAGTCATGTCTGAGTCTTTGCGACCCCATGGACTGCAGCATGCCAGGCTTCCCTGTCTTTCACCATCTTCCAGAGCTTGCACAAACTCATGTCCACTGAGTTGGTGATGCCACCAAATCATCTCATCCCCTTCTCCTCCTGCCTTCAATCCTTCCTAGCATCAGGGTCTTTCCTTTTTTTTTTTTCCCCGGGTCCTTTCTAATGAGTCAGCTCTTCACATCAGGTGGCCAACATACTGAAGCTTCAGTTTCAGCAGCAGTTCTTCCAATGAATATTCAGTACTGATTTCCTTTAGGATTGACTGCTTTGATTTCCCTGCAATCCAAGGGATTCTCAAGAGTCTTCTCCAGCATCACAGTTCAAAAGCATCAATTCTTTGATACTCAGCCTCTTTATGGTCCAATTCTCATATCCATACATGACTACTGGAAAAACCATAGTTTTGACAAGATGGACCTTTGTTGACAAAGTAATGTCTCTGCTTTTTAATATGCTGTCCTAGGTTGGTCATAGTTTTTCTTTCAAGGAACAAGCGTCTTTTAATTTCATGGCTGCAGTCACCATCTGCAGTGATTTTGGAGCCCTTCAAAATGAAGTCTGTCACTGTTTCCACTGTTTCCCCATCTATTTGCCATGAAGTGATGGGATCAGATGCCATGATCTTCGTTTTCCAAATGTTGAGTTTTAAGCCAGCTTTTTCACTCTCCTCTTTCACTTTCATCAAGAGATTCTTTAGTTCCTCTTCACTTTCTGCCATAATGGTGGTGTCATCTGCATATCTGAGGTTACTGATATTTCTTCTGGCAATCTTGATTCCAGCTTGTGCTTCATCCAGCCCAGCATTTCTCGTGATGTACTCTGCATGGAAGTTAAATAACCAGGGTGACAATATACAGCCTTGATGTACTCCTTTTCCTATTTGCAACCAGTCTGTTGTTCCATGTCCAGTTCTGTTACTTCTTGACCTGAATATAGATTTCTCAGGAAGCAGGTCAGGTGGTCTGGTATTCCCATCTCTTAAAGAATTTTACACAGTTTGTTGTGATCTACACAGTCAAAGGCTTTGTTCAGTTCGGTTCAGTTCAGTCGTTCAGTCATGTCCGACTCTTTCCGACCCCATGAACCACAGCACACCAGGCCTCCTTGTCCATCACCAACTCCCGGAGTCTACCCAAACCCATGTCCACTGAGTCGATGATGCCATCCAACCATCTCATCCTCTGTCATCCTCTTCTCCTCCTGCACTCAATCTTTCCCAGCATCAGAGTATTTTCAAATGAGTCAGCTCTTCGCATCAGTTGGCCAAAGTATTGGAGTTTCAGCTTCAACATCAGTCCTTCCAATGAACACCCAGTTCTTCCTTTGGATGGACTGGTTGGATTTCCTTGCAGTCAGGGGACTCTCAAGAGTCTCTTCAACACGACAGCTCAAAAGCATCAATTCTTTGGTGCTCAGCTTTCTTTATAGTCCAACTCTCACATCCATACATGACTACTGGAAAAACCATAGCCTTGACTAGACGGACCTTTGTTGGCAAAGTAATGTCTCTGCTTTTGAATATGCTATCTAGGTTGGTCACAACTTTCCTTCCAAGGAGTAAGCGTCTTATGGCTGAAATCACTATCTGCAGTGATTTTAGAGCCCAGAAAAATAAAGTCAGCCACTGTTTCCACTGTTTCCCCATCTATCTGCCATGAAGTGATGGGACTGGATGCCATGATCTAAGTTTTCTGAATGTTGAGCGTAAGCCAACTTTTTCACTCTCTTCTTTCACTTTGAGCAAGAAGCTCTTTAGTTTTTCTTCACTTTTGGCATAGTCAATAAAGCAGATGTTTTTCTGGAACTCTCTTGCTTTTTCAATGATTCAGCAGATGTTGGCAATTTGATCTCTGGTTCCTCTGCCTTTTCTAAAACCAGCTTGAACATCTGGAAGTTCTCAGTTCATGTACTGTTGAAGCCCAGCTTGGAGAATTTTGAGCATTACTTTGCTAGCATGTCAGATGAATGCAATTGTGTAGTAATTTAGACATTCTTTGGCATTGCCTTTTTGGGGGACTGGAATGAAAACTGACCTTTTTCAGTCCTGTGGCCACTGCTGAGTTTTCCAAATCTGCTGGTTTATTGAGTGCAGTTCTTTCACAGTATCATCTTTGGGGATTTGAAAGAGCTCAGCTGGCATTCCATCACTTCCACTGGCTTTGTGTGTAGTGATGCTTCCAAAGGCCCACTTGCCTTTGCACTCCAGGATGCCTGGCTCGAGGTGAGTGATCACATCATCATGTTTATCTGAGTCATTAAGATCTTTTTTGTACAGCTCTTCTGTGTATTCTTGCCACCTTTTCTTAATATCTTCTGCTTCTGTTAGGTCTACACTGTTTCTGTACTTTATTGTGCCCATCTTTGCATGAAATGTCCCCTTGGTATCTCTAATTTCTTGAAGAGATCTCTAATCTTTCCCATTCTATTGTTTCCTCTATTTCTTTGCACTGAGAAAGGCTTTTTTAATCTCTCCTTGCTATTCTTTGGAACTCTGCATTCAGATGAGTCTATCTTTCCTTTTCTCCTTTGCCTTTTGCTTCTGTTCTTTCCTCAGCAGAAACCTGAGTATGTACTAAACCATTTACTGAAACGTTATCTGTGACGAGGTATACAGTATTCCTGCTGCAATATTTAATATATTTGATTAAAAAAACATGCAACATCTATTTAAAATGAGGTAGCCAAAGCAATACTCAGGGAAACATTTATAGACTATATTTACATCTATGGTTCAAAATAAGATTCAAATAGAAAAATAATAATAAACCTTGAGAAAACAGAAGAGAAAAGCAATTTAAAACTGAAGAAATTTATGCTATAGAATACCAAAAAGCTGAAGACAACCTTGACAATAAATCACTACAAAGATATTCTAAGAGAAGAAAATTATAACCCAACATCCTTTATAAACACAGATTTTTAAAACCCCTAAATTAGAAAAAACAAATTTATCCAAAATATAAAAATAATAAAACATCATGACAAAGGGATTTAACCTCATGAATACATGGCAGATCTAATTCATAAAAATTCATGTAATTTATTACTTTAGTAGAATAAAAGACAAAACCTGTATTATCATCTCAACATATATAAAAAAAGCATTAAACAAGATTCAATCCCCATTCATAATATTAACATTTAGCAAAGTAGGAAGGAACTATCTGAAGCTAAGAGATGAGATCTGTAAAAAACTACAACTTACATAATGTATTTACTTAATGATGAAATATTAAATGCTTTTCAAAAAGTCAGGAAAAAGATGAAGAAATCCATTCTTACTGCTCTTACATTATACTGAAAAAGCTGGTCAGTGCAGTAATCCAAGGCAAAGAAATAAAAGACATAAGTATTGAAAACAGAAAGCTTCTTTATTTCTAGATGATATAACTGCATAGTATGCAGAAAACTCAATAGCTCTACAAAAATCACAATAATAAATGATCTTAGGAATAGAGGAAGATATAAGATCAATATATAAAACTCAACTGTATTTCCATATACTAGCAATACACAATTCCAAATGAAGTTAAAAAAAAAAACCAAAAAGGTATCTAAAAATAAGCCTAACAAAGATGTACAGTTTATTACACTACAAAATGCTACTTTAAGAAATTTCAAAAGACCTAAATAAATGGCAAAATAAATAATGTTCATGCATCAGAAGACTCAATATTGCTATATCAGCAATTCTCTCCAAATTGAGGTATCAATTTCACAAACCCCCCAGCAAAAGTCCAGCAATCATTTTGAAGAAACATACAGGCTGATTCCAAAATTTCCATGGAAATAGCACACAATCTAAACTTCCCATAACAATTCTTTAAAAAGAGAACAAATCCAGAAGCCTTATCCTATAGCTATTAGACTAAGTCGCATTGGCATGAGGCAGATAACAGAATACATAATCTAAAAACAGACTCCCTAGCACATACGCAAATATCTATCTACCTTTCTGTACATACATACAAGTATTTTTCTTTCAACCAAGGCTTCAAGTTAGTTAAATCGAGGAAAGTGTCTTCTTAAATTTAGTGCTAGAAAACTGGACAGGTGTATTAAAAAAATGAAGTTTAACTTCTTTCTCACAGTATACACAAAAAATAATTTGAGATGAAGCACATGTCTAAATACAAAAGATGACCAAAATTAAAAAAGAATCTGTCCATCAAAAGACGCCATTTAAAAATAACTGACAAACGTGAGAAAATATTTTTCTTTCTTTCTCTTTACCTCTACTCTGTCACATGTGCACATCACTCTCTATCTTCAGTTCAGTTCAGTTCAGTCGCTCAGTCGTGTCCAACTCTTTGTGATCCCATGAATCGCAGCACGCCAGGCCTCCCTGTCCATCACCAACTCCCGGAGTTCACTCAGACTCACGTCCATCGAGTCCGTGATGCCATCCAGCCATCTCATCCTCGGTCGTCCCCTTCTCTCCTGCCCCCAATCTCTCCCAGCATCAGAGTCTTTTCCAATGAGTCAACTCTTTGCATGAGGTGGCCAAAGTACTGGAGCTTCAGCCTTAGCATCATTCCTTCCAAAGAAATCCCAGGGTTGATCTCCTTCAGAATGGACTGATTGGATCTCCTTGCAGTCCAAGGGACTCTCAAGAGTCTTCTCCAACACCACAGTTCAAAAGCATCAATTCTTCGGC
>SJXQ01006652.1:106297-170311 GCA_006408695.1 Aepyceros melampus | reverse complement strand
ACATACTCCTTTTCCTATTTGGAACCAGTCTGTTGTTCCATGTCCAGTTCTAACTGTTGCTTCCTGACCTGCATACAGGTTTCTCAAGAGGCAGGTCAGGTGGTCTGGTATTCCCATCTCTTTCAGAATTTTCCACAGATGATTGTGATCCACACAGTCAAAGGCTTTGGCATAGTCAATAAAGCAGAAGTAGATGTTTTTCTGGAACTCTCTTGCTTTTTCAATGATCCAGCAGATGTTGGCAATTTGATCTCTGGTTCCTCTGCCTTTTCTAAAACCAGCTTTAACATCTGGAAGTTCATGGTTCACGTATTGCTGAAGTCTGGCTTGGAGAATTTTGAGCATTACTTTACTAGCGCGTGAGATGAGTGCAGTTGTGCGGTAGTTTGAGCATTCTTTGGCATTGCCTTTCTTTGGGATTGGAGTGAAAACTGACCTTTTCCCATCCTGTGACCACTGCTGAGTTTTCCAAATTTGCTGGCATATTGAGTGCAGCACTTTGTTTATTTATTTTAACCTTATTTTTTGCAAAATGACTTAGGAATTCTTCAAAATTTAAGATTGAAGTTACATTTCTCTAGATATTTATTTTGATCTTGTCAACCATTTAGAGCCACTACTATTTAAAAATTAATAAATAGAAATCTCAAGTAAGAGTCTGGAAACCAAAAGGGGGGGCACTCATGCCCCATGCCATAGCAGATCCCAACATGAAGAAGAACTCCTTTCCTGGTGAGGACTCAACCAATGAGAAGCCATGGGCTCTTCAATTACTCTAGCCCGCCCCCCCCCCAACTTCCTTTTCCTCTCTGTAAAAGCTTTTCCTTCCCCTGCTGTGTGGGAACTTGCACATGGCTCATCATATTTGTAGGCCCCCAATTGCAGATCTTTGCTGATCCTGAATAAACCCATCTTTGCTGGAGAAATACCTGGCAGTTTGTTTGCTTTAGGTCAGCGCTGCCACAGCAGGACCAATTTGAATTAAGCTCATGAGACTTTCTGAACCAATGAATTGGGATTTCAATCAACAGTGAGAGCAGGCCTGGGGCTACATCTTCTCAGAGAGAGCCCTTACCCCCACATTGCGCATCACTGAGGCAACCTTCCATGCATCTCCATGGTGACAGAGGGTGGAAGGGTTGTTTCCTTCTGGTTCTCTGTCATCAGAGGGGTCAAATGCATGGGGTGTGTTTTATCCTGTACTCTTTTTTTATGAGCTAAATTGTGTCACTCTCAGATTTGCATGTGAAGGTCTAATATCTAGCACCTTAGAATGTGGCTGTATTTGGAGACAGGGACTTGAAAGAGATGGTTTGTTAAAACTAGGTCCTTAGGGTGATTGTAATACATTCTGACTGCTCTTTTTCTTTTTAATACACAAAACAATTTTCCATCTTACCCTTGCCCGTGCTGCATGACATGCAGGATCCCATTTTCCCAACCAGGGCCTGAACCCAGGCCCTGCCAGTGAAAGCACCGAGCCCTAACCAGTGGACTTCCAGGGGATTCCCTGACTGGTGTCTTCATTAAGAGGAAATGTGGATACAAAAGAAAACACCAGGGGGTGCATGCACAGATGAATGACCAAGTGAAGACACAGAGAAAATGTAGCATCTGTAAGCCAAGGAGAGAGGCCTCAGAGGTAAACTAAACCTGTGGACGCCTTGATCTTGGACTTCTAGCCTCCACAACTGTGAAGAAAATACATTTCTGTTGTTCAAGCTGCCCAATTTGTGGTCCTTGGTAATGGCAGCCCTACTAATACCACTACCCACTTTGCATGACCCTGGCTTTTTTCTTTACTCCAGACCCCAAGTGGCTGTGAAAATTGCAGCTCATGTTCGCTGGATCTGTCATACACCCTCAAAGAGAAGAGATTTCTGTGCTCCCTTTCTGTTTCTGAGATTCCACATTGACTTTGGCCCAATGATTCCTTATTATCTTGTCATCTCTTTAATGGTTTTAAGAAGTTTTGTTTGTTTTAAAATAGTATCCAGCATTTTTAGTTGTTTTGTGTGAGATAGTCTATCTGAACACCTCCTTCACAGATCAGCTTTGCTGGAGCTGAAGTTCCATTTAGGGGGGAGAATTAATGTACTAAAAATGTCAACAGTCCCAATAATGGAAATCCTCAAGAAGGAAATGGGGAGAGAAAGGGAGGCAAGTGGACTAAGAGGAAGAGGACAGAGTGGGAGAGAGAGAAGGAAAGAGAAGAAAAGGCAAGAAATAATGGATCTATCCTGAGACAAAAAATATGGAAAAGTGAAGGACGACCTCAAGTCTTCAAGTCTGGGAAGAGAAAGAATGGTGATTTCTATTAAGAAGTATAGAATAGAAGTGAATTTTCAGATAACGATCACGAGTACTGTTCTGAGTGGTAGTAAGTCTTCATACAGAGAAGGCGATGGCACCCCACTCTAGTACTCTTGCCTGGAAAATCCATGGACGGAGGAGCCTTGTAGGCTACCATCCATGGGGTCGCTAAGAGTCAGAGATGACTGAGCGACCTCACTTTCACTTTTCACTTTCATGCATTGGAGAAGGAAATGGCAACCCACTCCAGTGTGTTCTTGTTTGGAGAATCCCAGGGACGGGGGAGCCTGGTGGGCTGCCGTCTATGGGGTCGCACAGTCAGACACGACTGAAGCGACTTAGCAGCAGCAGCATCAGCAGCTAGACTTCATAGGGTAAGACAGGAATAACATTTTCAGTCAAATGAGAGTTATCATATGATAAGTATAAATCTTAGTATAGAAACTCATGTAACAAATGCAATTTTATTTTTTCCATAACTCAATTTATTTTTTATTATTTCCAGACCAAGGAATATTTATGTGGCCTAAGGGTTGAGTAGCCATCATTTAATCTTCCAAACCTATTGCCCATACCCTGAGGCTAGTAGTGGTTTTTTACCACCCTGACATCTAGGTTTTAAAATTCAAAAGACAAGAATTTACTCCTTTCTTTTTCCTGTTTTCTTCTTTGTTATTGGCATTATAGTTAGCAATGGCTATCAACAGTAGAAAGCTTGAATATCTCTGGCTTAATAAAGAGTTGTTTCTGTTAGTACCAAGATGTCCAGGGATAAGCAGACTGGTACTGGTTGAGTGAAGTCAGGGCTGATGACTCTTAGCTTCTGCTTAAATAGATTCTCTTTGTGAATTTAGGAATTGTCTATTTTTACCACAAAGTACAGTAGCAGGGGGTGGGGAGAGAAATGTTTGCACTTTCCTAAACTCTTAGCAGAAATATTAAGGTCCTAAATAATTCCAGCCAGGGGCTGGACAGTGCTATAGAGACTAGCTTTATCCTCCAAAGCTCGGTTTCTCACACATATCCAAGCCACCAGTTTTACAGCAGATTAAGAGATACAACAGTTTTGGAAGTGTTTTGAGTGTCTCTCTGCTCTGACAACTGGGGTTAGTGCCATTGAAATTGCTATTCCTTACCTAAAAAGAGGTTCAGGACATCCTGGGAGAAGGGAACTATAATAACTGTAATAGTTTCCTAGAGCTACTGCAGCAAATAACCATAAACTGGGTGGCTTAAAACAACAGAAATTTATCCTCTCACAGTTTTGGAGACTGGAAGTTCAAGATGTCAGCAGGACCATGCTTTCATGAAGGTTCTAGGGCAGAATTTACTCCTTGCCTATCTCTTAGCTTCTGGTTTCACCAGCAAACCTTGGCATTCCTTGATATAGAGCTATATAACACTAATGTCTGCCTCTGCCAGCAAATGACATTCTTCCTGTGTGTCTCTTTATTTTCTTATGGCTGTATTCTTGCAAAGAAACCAGTGATATTGGATTAGGGATTTAAAATAATCCAGTATGACCTCATCTTAATTAATTATGTCTGCAATGACCCTATTTCCAAGTAAGGTCACATTTTGAGGTACTGGGGGTTTAGGACTTCAGCATATATGTATTTTGGGGGGCCAGATTATTCAATCCATAACAAGGACCTCACTCATTGCTGATTTAGAAAATTTAATCATAAATACAAACTCCAACACCCTCTTTTATTAATCACCCTATGTCTGTCTAGGGAATTTAATCATTCTATAGGATTCTTGCGCTTGGTCTCTCACTGTCCAGTGGTACTTCTGAAATCAACAGACACTTCTGAGAGGTCACACCACCTCTACATCAAATTTCCAACCAGATTATGGTTTTTGTCTCAGGATGGCTCAGTTCTAATCCTACTCTAGGGTTAATACTCAGTCTTCAAGGAGATATGGTTTACCCCAGAATTGTAAGACATCCTGGATGAGCCCCACAAATAGCTGATACTAATCTTGAACAAGAAGGAGTTGTAGAATAGCCTTATGTGTGTACTACATGCGTGTTCAGTCACTCAGTTGTGTCTGACTCTTTGCAACCCTGTGGACTGTAGCCCTCCAGGCTCCTCTGTCCATGGGATTCTCCACGCAAGAATACTGGAGCAGATTACCATTTCCTACTGTAAGAGATCTTCCTGATGCAGGGACTGAACATGCATCTCTGTGTTTTCTGTATTGGCAGACAGATTCTTTATCACTGTGCCACCTGGGAAACCCATGAATTGCCTTATAATTCAACTTAATTTCTACTGAGCCCTTGTCATCTGGGATGGCAAGTTTCAGTTAAGTTGATTTCCTCATCTTTACCCAAACTGTTCCTAAGTTCTAGGGTGTCTTGATTGGTTCCCTTGGGGGATATATGTGGTCCGTGGTTGTCATCCATTCATACCAGCATCTTTGAGATGTTGGCACAGTCCATGTGGTCTTCAGTGGCCCCCAAGCACCATAGTGTTCTCTTATCTGCAGGATTCCTTCGAGTCTGAAAGCCCTTAGGGCCACATGTCTGTGTCACTCTTCAGCAAACAAGAAATGCCCTACTGCTCCTATTCCACAATGGGCCAAAGCAACATGTTTCTGAGACAAGCATGTACATGGACAAAGTTTCCCTCTCTAGAAGCATACTGTGCCTGAACATGTCATGCTTCTCCTCACTTTTGCCAGCCCAGACAGTCTTTATTTGGGCTGAGGTCAGGGAATCTTAGCTTACTCGTGTAAGGGAAGAAAAAACCTTTTCCCCTATCCTTAAGTTCAGTTATTGAGGTCATGCAATTAAACTCACAAAGACAGGTTAACAGAAGAAAAAGAGTTTTTTTTTTTTCCCCATGCAGTACACATACATGCAGGAAAATTCAGTGATGAGTAACTCAGAGGAGTAGTTAGAATCAGGAGCTTAGATACCATCCTGGCAAGTAAAGGTGGGGGTGGGGAAAGGGACTTATAACAAGATAAATGACTTTTTGGAAAAATTTTTTTAAGTTGGGGGTTTTAGGAGAATAAACAGGATAAAAGAAAGTCACAATAATGTTTAATACATTTATATAGGTATGAGTGGTCTTCCTGTTTGCTTCAGGGCCATAAAATTGCCCTGGAGAAGGAATTTGGGGTAGATTTTATTCTTATTTTCCCTTCTAGGAATAGATCTGCCCTGAAGAGTAATATATGGCAGCCTTATTTCCAAAATATTGTTGCCTCAAGTCACATAAGGAGGCTTTGAGAAATCTGTTTTTCTGCATCTGTTAAATCTCAAATGTTTTCAGCTTTAAATAATCTTTATACCAAATAGCATATTTTGGGGTGGCAAATTCTGATTCCCTTCACTCAACATCAGGTATTTTTTAAAATGTATTCTTTTTGTGTTGAGTTCTCTCCGGGGAGTAGATTTTGAGACTCTAGAGCACGTCTTTTTCCTCTGCTTTTTCCTAGGTGAATCATTCCCAAAAGAATGAATGTCCAATAGCCCATCTGACTATGGGCCTATTTTCATTATTTGGAAAGGACCAAATAATGCAAGGACCAGGTAAAACATTGGTTAATATTCCAAAAACCTATCCTGACACACATTTGCCATGTCATTTCATCTCAACAGCTCTGTTAAGAAGGTCTTTTTGTTTCTTTTTTGCAGTTGAGGAAACAGAGGTTAAGAAGACTGCAGAGATTGAAGCAAAATTCAAATCTACATCTATCTGATTCTAGAATATTCTCCATTCTTTCCCCTCCTGCTCACTTCAGAACAGACTGTAATATGATTTCTGCTCACAATGCACCAGTCCACTTTTACTGAGTTCCTCCATACCTCAAAGCTAATTCCTATAAACATTTATCAGTCTTTATCTCAACTAACTTTTCAATAGAATTTGGTATTTCCTTATTAAACCTTCTTACAACAGTCTCACTCTTGATTTCCTGGGACCACAAGCTGATTTTTGTTCTATCTTCCTGATCCTCCCCTCTATTGCAGCTTATTCCTCCTATCAGCCTTTCACTGTGTCCTAAGACTTGCCCAGGGCCACCTCTCTTTCTTACCATACCCTCAGTTCTAATAATCAGAAATAGACAAGATTTACAAATTTCAGGTGTTAAATAAGTACATTTAATCCTTATATTTATTTTATATAATTTATATTTGACAAGATAGCATATTTTGTTTGAAAGAACATGGCCTTTAGACTCTAATCTGGATACAAATCCTAGCTTTTTCCACTTACTGTCAAAATGCCCTTGGGCAGTGACACCTGCCCTGATTTCTTCTTCTATTAAATGGGAAGTTTCTAAATCTGTGTGGAATGTGAAATGAGAGACTAAAATGCAAACTGTCTAAAAATGTGTCTAAAACTGCATAGACGTCCTTTCTTTTTTCTTATACATCAGATCGTAGCTTACTTCTGACACGCGAGTGTATGTTCCTCAGTTCTTTGTCTTGTCACAGCAAAGATTTGGAGCGATGGACATTAAAGCCTTCGGCACATCACAGCTCTCAGGTCTTGGACAAACCTTTTTATAGCTCTTAGGCAAATCAGTGTTACAGCTCTATTTTATTTAGAAGATAGCAGGAGAATCCATTCTCGAAGCGTGAGGGCATGCCAACCCAAAATCTCTGAAGAGAAGAGAGTGGAGGAGGGCATGGAGGAGAGAGAGAGAGAGGGAGAGAGAGAGAGAGAGAGAGTGCAGGCATGCTGGAGAGAAAGAGAGCGCTTTGGCTTCTCCTTTTACATGTTTTTTTCCTCCACCTGGGCCTGCCCTATGCAAATTGGGCTTAGCCGGGAGTGCTGTTTGTTCTACCTGAAGTCTTCACTCTAGTCCTCAGACCTTCCTTGACCTTCCTTGTCTTTTGCTGCTGCTGCTGCTAAGTCACTTCAGTCGTGTCCAACTCTGTGAGACCCCATAGACGGCAGCCCACCAGGCTCCCCCGTCCCTGGGATTCTCCAGGCAAGAACACTGGAGTGGGTTGCCATTTCCTTCTCCAATGCATGAAAGTGAAAAGTGAAAGTGAAGTCGCTCAGTCATGTCTGACTCTTAGCGACCCCATGGACTGCAGCCCACCAGGCTCCTCCATCCATGGGATTTTCCGGGCAAGAGTACTAGAGTGGGGTGCCATTGCCTTCTCCATCCTTGTCTTTTAGCTGCCGCCATTTTGGACTCCTTTTCCCTATTCTACCCACCTAACACTTCCTTTCTGAACAGGACAGTGAGTAGTCTGAGTTCAGTCTCTAGAGTCAAATAGTCCTGTGTTTAAATCCTGACTTGGCCTCATTCTTGCGATTTGACCTTGGGCAAATACTGTGAGTTTCGGTTTCCTTCATCTGTAAAATAGGCACACTAATAGTGTCTCCTTAGCAGAACTGGTGAAAGGATTAAATGAGATATTCAGCACCCAGCGCACTTGCCTAGTCCATAATTAGTTTTCAGTAAATGTTAACTCTTGGGGACATGATCATCTCACACCTTTATGCAGTCATATTTCAATTTTAATTAGTTGGAGCTCCTACAGTTTTTCCCAAGCAAGGCATAATTTAGAATGAAATTGAATAGCTTGAGGTTCTTGGCACATATTTTACCAAGGCTAGTATCAGAGTGGGCATCATTGGTGACTCAGTGGTAAGGAACCTGCCTGTCAATGCAATAGATGTGGGTTTGATCCTTGGGTCACAGAATCTCCTGGAGAAGGAAATGGCAACCCACTGCATAATCTTGCCTGGAAAACCCCATGGACAGAGGAGCCTGGTGGGCTATAGATCATGAGGTTGCATAAGAGTCAGACAAGACCTAGTGACTAAACAACAACAATAATATCAGAATATATTAGAATCCTGAGTGTGATTCATAATAGTATCTTATCCCAAACCCAGACATTTGATGCCTGCAATTGGGATTTTAACAATATGTGATGAGGGACTTCCCTGGTGGTCCAGGGGCTAAGGCTGCATACTCCCAATGCAGGCACCTGGGTTCAATCCCTAGCCAGGGAGCTAGATCCCACATGCTGCAGCGAAGAGCTCACACTCCATAACTAAAGAACTCGCATGCCACAAGGAAGTTTGTAATTCCTGTATGCTGCAACTAAGATCAGGTGCAGCCAAACAAATACTTTAAATAATATACATAATGATAAGTTGATTTCCTTTCTTTAGAATGGAGGTGGATACATTTAGTAACTTCTAAATTTAATTAACATCCTTAAAATGTATGTGATATTAATAGTCCAGTCTTTGTCTAATGTCCAAGTTACAAAACACAAAAGACCACGCAGTCTCTTTCTTCCCTGATACTGCTCCTGCAGTCTCCTCAGCTACAGCCCTATTACCATAGTAAGCACTGCTGGACATTTACGAGAGCCCAGGGATGCACAAATGCAAGAGGTGTTTAGAAAAGCCGAAATTCTGAAGAAGTGGCTTGAGAGGGAAAGCATGTTGGTAGCATCCTGGGCAAAGTCATTTTTCAACACATTTCTAGAGATGGTCTGAATTTTAACTTTTCTTAAAATGCCTGGATATCTGTCACTGAATTATTAAATAATATTTTGAATACAGTAGGTAATTACATAACAGTGCATAGGAATAAGTGTCTTTTTCTCCTAACTACTGATTGAAAATAGTTAAAATGAGAGTTAATAGAGAGTAGAGGAAATAGGTGGTGCTACTGGTAAAGAACCTGCCTGCCAATGCAAGAGACGTAAGAGATGCAGGTTCGATCCCTGGGTGGGGAAGATCCCCTGGAGGAGGCAATGGCAACCCACTCCAGTCTTCTTACCTGGAGAATCCCATGGACAGAGGAGCCTGGCAGGCTACGGTCCATAGGGTTGCAAAGAGTCAGACATGACTGAAGTGACTTAGCAGGCAAAGGAAACAGATGACAGTCCCAAACTTAAAGTAAGACTATCATTTCCTAAGATCTGCAGTCAGGAAAAAGAAATAGAGAAGCACACGTACAGCTGAGGTTCAGTTCTCTTAGTACTTTCAGATTACAAACTTTAAAAAATTTACCTTTTCCTAAGGTCTATTTAAAAAAGAATATATATATATATATATATATGTATATGTATAACTAAATCACTTTGCTATATACCTGAAACTAACACAACATTGTAAATCAACTATACTCCAACTAAGAATTATATATGTGTATGTATACACACACACATATATACATCTTTATTTAGAACAAACATTTGAAGCTCGTGTAACAACTTGAGCAAGCCATGAATGATTTTTTTCCCCTCTGTTAAATACTTTTCTCTGTGGTTTAGGGATCTCCTGAGTCGCAGGGGAGCATGTGGGTAGGGGTCCCTTGTGTCATGGGAAATATGCAAAGGATCATCCAGAGAGCCATGGGAACCAGTGGGCACGGGTGCATTTCATGGGCTAATTTTTAAAAAATCTACTGAGGTATAATTTACATGCAAGAATAGTGCATCCATTTTAGGAGTACTGTTTAATGAGTTTTCAAGATATTTGAACATTTACATGACTTTTAATATCTGGTATGTTTCCTAGTGTAGCTAACAGTACCAGTCAGTGGCCTGGCAAGAAATAGATGGCCAGTTACACTGGATAATTTGAGAAGAAGGATTATTTACAAAGGCGTGGGCGTGGTACAGGGAAGGCACAAGATGGTTCCGTGTAGCAGCGCCAGACAGCTGTTCCCACTCCATTCGCGGGGCAGAAAGGAGCAAACAGCCACCAGAGCCCAGGAGGAGAGGCTCTGGTGCGAGGGAGATGGTGAAGAGGGCGCGCCCTCACAGGAGCTGTGACCTTCAGTTGAGAGGCAAAGCCCGCCAAATGATTTCTTGCTAGGGCTCCCCTCGGCATAATTCCATTAGGCATCAGAGGCCAGGGAGCCCCCTGGTTTAGTCCTTACAGCATACAGTCCTCCCGGGGCGTCCCAGGACAACGGTGAAAAAAAGGGTGATCAAAAGATACATGTTATACTGCTTAGTGAGTCTAAAGTAGCAAGACTTCTTGTTTTGAGGGTGGTGAATGTAGAGGAAGGATCATTTCAAGCTCAGCAGTTCCTCAGCCCATGCCATAGGATCCATATTAATTAACCTGATGCTAATAACATAACCCTAGTGTCCTGATAAGACACACCTATATTATCTCAGCCAGGAGTTTGGGCATGGCTGTGTTTTCTGCTAGGGTCTCACCAGGCTGCAGTCAACATGTTGGCCAGGGCCAGTTCTCGTTTGGAGGCTCCACTGGGGGAAGGATCCACTCCCCTGCTTGCGTGGTTGTTGGCAGCTTTCAGTTCCTTGCAGCTGTGGTACAGAGAACTTGAGAATTTTTGCTGGTTTTGGAGGGAGGGTGCCCTCAGCTCCTGGAGCCCATTCACAGCCCCCTGCCACGTGAGGCATGGCCTCAAACACTTTTTTTTTTTTTAACCAGAATAATCAACCTGGGAAGTCAAAAAGGTGCAAAGGGGAAGAATAAGAAGTACCAAGGGGTCCCAGAAGTAGCAGATCCCAGAAAAACATCAGCAAGTGCTCATCTGTAGAAGGTGAGGGCCCATTCTGAGTTGGAAGCCCTATGAGTGGATCCCAGGACAAACAGAAGGCAAGAGCAAGAGCCTTGGAGGGGGTGGCAGGGGGAGGTGGAGAGGAAAGGTCAAAAAATTACGTAGGCTCGGTGGTGGCAGATTTAAGAGAGGGAGTCCCTTTAGAAAGCAGAGGCAGTCTTTCTTGGTAGCAGCTGCTGGCGAGGCAGAAAAGGAAGTGAAAGGGGTAAGAGACTGCCAGAAACAGTATGAGATTCTAGAGTTGATATGGAAAAATAAAGAGTAGCTGGAATATTGTGAGAGAAAAAAAGAGCCATGGGAGGTGACTTACTCTATCATAAAACTTCAGTGACTAAAATAATGTGCTATCAAGGCATGAGTGGATAGCATGCCTGTGGAACAAAACAGGAAACCGGATATAGACTCTAATGTGTATGGAAACAGCTTATAAGTAGGTTCTCAGATTAGTGGCAATAATGGGTTTTAAAAATATGGTGTTGGGGAAGTTGAATAGAGAGTGAAAAAAAATTATAAAGTTGGACAATACTTACTCCCTACATCAGGTTAAACATCAAATGAGTCAAATATTGAAATGTGAAAAATGAAACCATATGAAATATACATGTATTGAGAGGAAAAGGTAACTTTTATAGCATGAAGAAAATTCAACAACAAAAAAATCAATTCACTTTTTCAAATGTCTGAAAAACTAAACTATCTGAAAGTCAAAAACTTTATGGCAAAAAAAAAAAAAAAAAGCCTTAAAGTCAAATGATAAATGGCAAAGTGGTGTCAAAATACAAGACCTAGGAATTCTCTGGCAGTCCGGTGGTTAGTACATACCTGTGCCACAGTGGTAAAGTGATCAGCATTGAAGTGTGATGATGTCTGTGCAGGAAGTGTTTACTGGCCTGAGACCACTGATGATTAAAGCTGACTTTCAAAGCATGAGGCTGTTACTGATTGGTTGGTTTTCAGATATGTATTCAATGAACCAAACTGTCATTGATTGATTAGACAGGTTTATAACCGGTTCTGGTGGTTACTTATTACCATGACTATCAAACAGTGAATCTTTTTCTACCTGTGTGGGGGGACTCATTTCTATAGGGAAATTTTTTGTAACTAATTACTAAGAAAATGTAATCTTCCTTAATTACATTAAGAGCCCACAGGAATTGAGAAGAAAGTCTAACAAACCAATATAAAAATAAGCAAAAAATGCAAACAAAATAAATACAAATGGTCTTGGAACACTGAGGAAAAGAAAACCCCTCCCTTTTGCCTCCTTGCAGCCGAGAAAGCAACATGGGTCACCAGCAGCTCTCCTGGAGCCATTCGAGAAAATTCGGCCAGGGTTCTCGCTCTTGCCAGGTCTGCTCAAACCGGCACGGTCTGATCCGGAAATACGGCCTCAATGGTGCCGCCACTGTTCCCCTAGTATGCGAAGGTCATCGGCTTCATTAAGTTGGACTAATTTAACCTCCTTAAATGGATGATCCAGCACCTCTACCATAACAATACTAGCTCTTTGTATATAAAATACAAGTTTTAAAAACTTAAAAACAAACAAACAAACACCTCAATCTCACTTAAAATAAATGTTTCCTGTATCAACTGCTGCTGTCAACACTCTGGAGAAAAACACAAACCACCTTCTGTAAAATTAAACTGTCAAAATAACTTTTGACATTTAGAGACAATTTAATGCAGAAGCCACTAAATTTGTTTAATTTTTAAAAAATTTTATTAAGTATAGCTGATTTATAATCTGATGTTAGATTCAGATGTACAGAAGAGTAATATATATATTTTTAATATATATATGTATACTTTTTCAAGTTCTTTTCCCATATAGTTTATTATAAAATATTGAGTTCCCTGTGCTATATAGTAGGTCCTTGTTGCTTGTCTATTTTATATATAGCAGTGTGTGTGTGTGTGTTAACCCCAGCCTCTAATTTATCCTTCTGCTCAAGAAGCCACTAAATTTGAAATAAATGTTTCAGTATAAAATACATAATGCATGAATTTTTTTTTTTAAGCCAAAAGAGGCATGATTGTGTTTCAGCTCCCATGGTAGCTTTTGCTATTATGCAAAATTAAAATGACCACTTCTTTCCAACCAGAGACCTGAGTCTTAGGTAATTAGACCTCTTCTCTACTTTTTGGTGTGTGACCTACTTATCAGCACCAAAAAAAAAAAAAAAAACCTTCTAAAAATAAATTCATGTAATTTTTAGCTTTATATGTAAAAGCTTTAAATGTAAGTTTTCTAAGCATTTTCCAATAGAATCAAGTACATTTTTTGTTTATAATGTGCTTTCCCAAACAGAATCATTTTTGAGATCTTGAGATTTTTGAACACTGTTTTCAAGTCAGTGAACTTGGAATGCAGTTGCATAAACTATAGCACTTCAAGCTCTTTGGAAGTAGATTCACTTACATTAAAAGCAATTGATTTAGTATTATTTCAGTGCCTCTTGCTAAGATTATTACATAATTCTTGTCATCTAATTTTTTTTTCAGTCTAGAATTACTCTGGAGAGTTACTTCATTATGATCTATTTCAATTACTAAAATGCCCTCCTTTAAATCTTATCCTGGTGTTCTGATATTTCTAGGATATCCTCCTAAGAGCTATAGAAATTTAGTGATGTCTGATGGCCTTAATTTTCTGTAGAGGAAATTTCAGAGAGGGGTTCTTGGTATTCCTGTGGGTGAGAATTAGAAAGCTTTTAGGGACTCAGGACAGTGGTGGCTTCAGGTGATTGTTAGTTTAACAGGTGGCACAGAGAAATCTTACTCTCTAATCATCAGTTCTGGTTGAGATGGGGACACTCAAGTATAATCAGAGTAATAGGTACTAAACAACTGGCAGGGCTTTCTACAGGTGCTTGGGAAGGTTCTCCAGTTTACTTCCACACATTCTTAATGAGGTTTTACCTCTCCTGGGCATTTGTGTTTAAGTGTCATTTCCCATACATATTACTCCATCTTGTCAGGATAGCTTTCCAGTTTTTTGCCTTAGAGATTTCAAGACGTTTTTGTCCCAGAACCCATTAAAGGAAAACTCTGTTGTTCTTGTTTTCCCTCCTCTCATTGCTTATCTCCTGCCTGTTTTCTCAAGCCTGTCATTCCAAACTCTCCTGGGATATAAAAAACACCATTTCCAGGGACTTTCCTGGCAGTCCAGTGGGTGAGGTTCCAAGCAATCCCACATGCTACCAGGCTGAAGAAACAAAAAACAAAAAACCCCCAACCCCTTTTTCAGACTCCTTCACCAGCAAGCTTCCTATTAAGTTCTATTAAGAGGTACTAGGAGGAAAGGGAAAAGGGGACATTTCTTTGCTGTTCCTCTCAGTGTCGGCAGTTGATCCCAGCTTCCAAATGCCTTCAACTCCTCTAGAACCCTTTCAGAGCCCCAGCAGTAGCTGGGAGGTGTTTCTCAAAAATCTGAACACCAAGTCTGCAGGATCACTTTCCCACACATCCTGAGCACCTACATTCTAGTAACTAGAATCCTTCCCATGTTTCCCAGCTTTGAGGGTGGTAGCCACTTCTCACAGTGATCATTTTTTGGGTTATCTATGTTCCCTTTTGTTCCAACACCTGTCTAACCATTTTTCTATAATGCATACTCGGTTCAAATACCTATTACAGTTTTCTTCTTCAGTGGACTGCGATCAATAAACCCAGTATAACCTACATCTGTCTAGTATAAACTGACCAGAGTGGATTCTAATCCTGCAGTAGAAAACAGACACCCAAACCTTTTATGGGTTTTAAGAGATGAAGAGGAAGGATACAAAAGGTGGATAAATTCAATTTATGATCCCCAACTGAGTGAAAACCTGGATTGAACTAGTTTCACAGACAAAGCCTAGGTGCAGCAGCCTGGGACCACAAAAGCCAAGTTGAAGAGAAATGTTAACTGAAATGTAAAGTAAGAGAAGGAAGGGTCCTCTCAGTTGAATTCAGGGTCCATGTTGCTCCAAGTCCGGCCACAAGGCAACTTACATCGAAGGGTTAAAAAAAAAAAAAGACAAAATTTAAAGTAATGATTATTTATTAAGATCTTTACACAGGAATCAAGTTATGGGTAAACACAGTAGAGGCTCACCTCCCCATTACAGTTTGTTTTACACCCCTTTATGCATACCAAATGTATAGAACTTGTATAGGAATTTGAAGAAGCCACAAGATATTTGAGGAATGGTTTCCTCTGAGGCTAAAGTCACTTGTGATCTGGGAGCTGTAACACAGGGAAACTCATGGTCAGGGGTCTCCTGTGACAGAGCTAAAAATATATCCAGTAGGGGAGAGGTGAGTAGTGTTGATGAGTAGACAGAAGGCAACTGCACTTTAATGGATGCTATACATGGGCACTTAAGTACACGAAGTCACTGGATAAGTGACTCTCCCAAAAGCGGGGTTAGATGGAGTAGTGGGACTGGAGGAGAGCCAGGAGAGACACTATCCTTTAAGGTTCTTTGTTGATCAGGGCCTGTGCCAGTTGCTGTATTACTTCCCTTTATTCTCCATAGCAACTCTTGGTTACATTGATTCCTGTTTACAAATTAAGAGAGATTAAGTAGCTTGCCTAAGGTCATACAGGTAGAGACCAAGTTACGAAGGGCATTATTTTCTCCCCTCCTGCACCACATGCCCCTTCTTTCGGTGGTCCAAAATTCATGCACAAATTACTACTCCCAGTTCAGTTCCTTATATGTGAACTAAGGAATCTAAGAGCTATTTTGTTTGAGTATTTATTTTTCTGTATTTGGCTAGCCAGGTCTTGGTTGTAGCACACAGGCTCTTGGAACTTTCTTTCAGCATGTGAGATCTTTCAGTTGTGGTATGTGAACTCTTGGTTGCAGCATGCAGGATCTAGTCCTCTGACCAGGGATCGAACCCAGGCACCCTGCATTGGGAACACGGAGTCTTAGCCACTGGACCACCAGGTTAAGTCCCTCTAGGAGTCTGTTTAAAGCCATTCACAGATCCTACAAGTATCGCAGAGTGCAGATTTAGTTCCTGGGATTTAGTTTGCAGACTTCTGTGCTGGAGGCTTTCAGCCGAGGCTTCTGGTCTGTTCAACAATCTTCCTTCCCCTGGTAGGTCCTGAATTCTGTTCTTGTCTCATCTGCAATGTGAGCCTGATAACAACTCCTCTCTGCTTTTCAAAGGTTTTCAGCCTTTTAGCTTCTGCTCTTAACAGTTTCAAAACTGTAGTTATCTTGATGAGAAAGTGGAACTTGTGTTTAATGACCTTCAAGTCTCTAAAAACTCCAACTTCATGAACTGGCCAAGAGTTCTGCCAGTAGAGCAGACCTGTTCACCAGCAGAAGTCCTCATTCTCATTCTGCATTCAGAATAGGCACACGCTACAAGTGGAAGAGGGGTTGCAAACATCAGTTAACCTCTCATGTCTCCCCTCTCTAGAATCTTAGCCCCTAACTCAGTCCTCATTGTTTCAGTAGCTTTCTGATGTTTTTAAGTAGAAAATTTTATACTTGTTACTGGCTCTTCCCATTGTCTTCAGCAGGACTGCAGGTCTACAGCATTGCTACCTGAAAAGCATAAGCTTTGCTTCTCAGATAATTTAAAAATAGTACATTAAAGCTAACCCACTCCAGTGTTCTTGCCTGGAGAATCTCAGGGACGGGGGAGCCTGGTGGGCTGCCGTCTATGGGGTCGCACAGAGTCAGACACGACTGAAGCGACTTAGCAGCAGCAGCAGCAGCACATTAAAGCTAAATATATTCATTCACAATGGTATTTGCAAAAACTGTTACTTTTCACACTGAAAAATCTTCCTAAATTATGATTCTTAGAATTTAAAGGAAAAAAAGAACTCTCTAGAGTGGTATAGGCTTAGATGCATAAATAGCCTTAATCTTATATAATATTTAAGTTTTGAGTAGATGATACATTCAACATGATTGAAGATTCAAAAAGTAGAAAAACATCTAAACTCATTCTTCCACTTCTGTCTCCCAGCCACCCTGTTTCTTTCCTTGCTGGCAATACTGTTTTTCTCTCTCTTCAGTCAGTTCAATCACTCAGTCATGTCTGACTCTTTGCAACCCCATGAACCGCAGCATGCCAGACCTCTCTATCCATCACCAACTCCTGGAGTCCACCCAAACCCATGTCCATTGAATTGGTGATGCCATCCAACCATCTCATCCTCTGTCGTCCCCTTCTCCTCCTGCCTTCAATCTTTCCCAGCATCAGGGTCTTTTCCAATGAGTCAGCTCTTTGCATCAGGTGGCCAAAGTATTGGAGTTTCAGCTTCAACATCAGTCCTTCCAAAGAACACCCAGGACTATCTCCCTTAGGATGGACTGGTTGCATCTCCTTGCAGTCCAAGGGACTCTCAAGAGTCTTCTCCAACACCACAGTTCAAGCATCAATTCTTCGGCGCTCAGCTTTCTTCACAGTCCAACTCTCACATCCATACATGACCACAGGAAAAACCATAGCCTTGACTAGATGGACCTTTGTTGGCAAAGTAATGTCTCTGCTTTTTAATATGCTGCATAACTTTCCTTCCAAGGAGTATGCATCTTTTATTTTCATGGTTGCAATCACCATCTGCAGCAATCTTGGAGCCCAGAAAAAGTCAGCCACTGTTTCCCCATCTATCTGCCCTGAAGTGATGGGATCGGATGCCATGATCTTTGTTTTCTGAATGTTGAACTTTAAGCCAACTTTTTCACTCTCCTCTTTCACTTTCATTAAGAGCCTCTTTAGTTCTTCTTCACTTTCTGCCATAAGGGTGGTGTCATCTGCATATCTGAGGTTATTGATATTTCTCCCGGCAACCTTGATTCCAGCTTGTGCTTCATCCAGCCCAGCGTTTCTCATGGTGTACTCTGCATATAAGTTAAATAAGCAGGGTGACAATATACAGCCTTGACATACTCCTTTTCCTATTTGGGACCAGTCTGTTGTTCCGTGTCCAGTTCTAACTGTTACTTCCTGACCTGCATACAGGTTTCTCAATTCTCTTCTCTGGATAAATAGTTGCACACTATTCTACACTTGTATTTTTTGTTTACTCTATATCTTATAGTGCTTTTCTTATCAGTAAAGTGGGTTTTTTTAACTGCTATACAGTATTCCGTTTTACCATCATTTATTGTCTCTTGATACGCTTAAGGTTGTTTCTAACTTATTATTACAAACCATACCATACAAAAATCTTTTGTGCATGCCATTATACATATGTGTGAAAACAGTAAGAAATTACTAGAGGTAAATTGCCAAGGTTACCTCTTCAGGGCTTTAAAATTTTCTATTCATATCAAGCAACATATAAGAGTGCCTATTTCCCTACAGTTTTGCCAAGACTGGGGGAAAAAAAAACAAAACCAAAACCTATACACAGATAAAAAAACAAAAAACAAAAAAAGCACCTTTATCTTTACTAATGAAGCATGGAAAAACGTATGAGCATTGGTATAAGTGATATTATGCATCTTTTCACACATTCAAGAGCCATTTGTATTTCCTTTCCTGAGAACTGTTTCTTGGGAATATAAACTTTTCTAATTTTTCTCTGAGTTGTTAGTCTTTTTCTTAATGTACCAGCAGACACTTTATAAAAAGAAATTAGCTTTTTGTGGTGAACTGTATCTACTTTTCCCCTAGTCTTCCATGTCTTCCAGTTTTCCTTTCTGGTAGTTTCTACACAGAACTTATTTTTATGTTTTAATTTTTAACTGTGATAAAACATATAGTCCATTTTAATTTTTAATAATTAGTTTAATTTTCAGATTTTCAGCCTCTGCACAGTTCTAGCACTCCTTGAGAAATTAAACACTCTCATATCCCTTCCATAACAATGGAAGGAAAAGTATCAATACATTCTAATGACACAAAATATTTACTAGTTTCTCACAAAGATGCATACATGGTAGGAGTATCAGAAAGACTAAGTTAAAATTTGTGTTAAAACCAATTTTAGTCAGGAAGACTTTTCACAGACAAATAAGTGGTTATATATATAAATCCTAAATACATGATACTATTTTTCTCCCTTTTTGGTCATGGACTATTCCAGGAAGATTTAACCGCGTAACTTTTATTTGAGGAATCCCTAAAATGTAAAGCAAAACTGGTCTTAAAAAAATATTGGTCTGATGAAAAGATTTTAGTCTACTTTAGACAAATTTTGTTAAGTTTCTAAGTACACTTCATTTCAGCACAATCATTACTCAGGAGACAATCATTTTTGAGAAAGGGCAAACTAAATTTTAAGTTAGCATCAGGATTCTACCCATAATTAATCAATATTGAAGGAGATGCCATCAGTATGCAGATTACAGAATTTTGGTTACAAAATTTGGAGAACAAAAAAATCAATGTCCAAAAGCACTGATAAATTTAAGCTACAATTATTAACTCTAGGACATTTTATTATGTTATTACCTTAATAGGATGGTTAACTAGACATCCATCAGAAATGCTGTTAAACCTGTTATTTGCTCAAAGTTGTTCATATTAGTGAAACAAAAGATCTCTAAATTAAATTTCATTAAATGAAATTGCTGCTTTCCTATTTAACTTTTGGGGGTAAGTAGAGCAAAAGCCAAGTATCATACTTTCTATTTTTGTCCATAAACACAAATAAGTCAGTATAACCTAAGGAAATAAACACATGGTTAGTCAGGTTCTACAATATAGGATACTGTGACATACTCTGGAATAATAGATTAGATAGTATGGTGTGTAAAACTGTAAAATCTAAATGTTTCTTGTGTCATTCAGCAAAGAAAGGACGAGGAAGAACACTCTGCCAGACTACACCTGCTACTCCATTCTAGATCCAGCTGTCTGATCATCCCACAC
Source organism: Aepyceros melampus (assembly GCA_006408695.1). Classification (NCBI taxonomy): domain Eukaryota; kingdom Metazoa; phylum Chordata; class Mammalia; order Artiodactyla; family Bovidae; genus Aepyceros; species Aepyceros melampus. The sequence goes on along the minus strand of SJXQ01006652.1, from coordinate 150,622 downwards.
TGTTCATCTACCCCTCTAGCCTCATCTCAAGACAAGCTCCTTTGCATCAATGGTCTAGTTTTTTTTGTCAACTAAGTCCTAATTTTCCAGAAAACCCCAATTTTTCTGATTTCACACTGACCCCAACCCGTTTTAAGTCAAAGAAAATATTGTAATACTTAATTAAAGCAGAGATGGAAATTAGTGTTATGGAAGATGTATGTCAAGTGCTCTGTAAATATATGGGAAAGCTGCAAGAAAACAGCTTTTAAACACTGCCTGGGTCCCTTAGCTACATGCTACTAATGTTGCTTTGATTACTTGTCAGGACAAAAAGGGGCTCAACAGCCATAAAATATGCATTTTGGGGTAAATGCATGGAACTGAAGATTTCCTGGGAGTTGGCAAATGCAATTTTATATCCATAAAGGCTGTCAACCTATACTTAGTACATCAGTTATTGAAAAAGGAAAGGAGTGGGACTCTTGCTTACAACTGAGTCCGGCAGAAACACATTTGTATATTTCTCCTTGGTAATCACATGGTCCTTTAGTCAGAGACAATGAATGTGTCCATAGAGCAGAGCTAATGAAAAATTTATAAAGAAGCTGTGATAGAAAGCTTCACAACCCAGCCTTACTGGATTATAAAATATTCTTCTTACTCAAGCATTACTTTGTGAATCTCTGAAACATCTGAAAAATACTTTTCTGTGACTTACTAGGCTGAAGGGAATGAGCAGTTTTAGGTACATTACAATTATCTCTAGTAGATTTGCTATCTTTCTTCCATTAACCGAACATTTCAACTGGATCTTAAAAGAAGGTTGCTGATGGTTTTCATTTTTTGAGTCTGTCCGAGGTTTTGGCTGCTCTAGCTCAGTTTGTCTTTTGGAGTTTCTGTCTCTGGAATTCTTTCTCTGTCCATTTAGTACTTTGTCTGGAGGTGAGGACACAGTTCGTAACTGATATCCATCTGGGGATCCTTTTTGCCGGTCTGGCCTCATTTGCTCTTGGTCCACCTCTTCCTGAAGTTGTAATGCTAATAACCTGTCCTGCTTTTCTTGCTTATGTCTCTCAAAAAGTAGATGTTCCAAATCTCTCAGTTTTTGGGTCAAGCTGATTTCTGTTTCCTCTTGGTCTGAGCAGGCTTTGGGGAACATTTTCCTTCTTTTTGCAGAAAAGCATGGCTCTCTGATTGCTTCACACAAAGGTTCTAGGTTTCTTCTTTTGGAGGTACCTTTACTGATCGGTAGGTCAGACTCTTCATTTTCTGTCCCAACCGTGTTGTTTCTAAGGAACTGTGTCATATCTGATACAGTACACTCACTCTCTGTTTCCCTACAAAGCTCAGGGGCAGCATCTCCAGAGTATGGAACTCTGGCTTTAGGTTCCTCAAGACTTATGACACATAACCCTTTTTCACAATTGCTTGGTCCTGTTTCAACTTTTCCTTCAAGGCACCATTCTCCACCACTGGTACATAACTGAGGCATAGGTGACTCCGCGGAAGATTTTGCACCTTGTTCCTGAACTGCAAGATGTGTTTGAGGAGAAAGTGTTGGCATATCTTCTTCAACATCTGTGTCTTGCCATGTAGGGCTCTTCACATCACTGTTGTCATCAATTTTCTGTAGAAAACAGAAAAAGATTGAATGAACCAAGGGAAACCATCAAGTCATAACATATAAGTCTTATTACACTGACACCAAAACTGAGTTGTCACTATATACTATAATTACCTGATTATTACTATTTCTAAGATATATTAGTTCTTAATAGTATTTTTATTCTGGTGCAACTTAAGGTATTTCTTCATTTTCACTCCCATGAAAACCTACAGCTCAAAACCCACAAGCCAGTTTTACATATGGCCAGGAGCTGGCACCATGACTTGACCTCTCATCTTTTAAACTTCCTCCAACCCAGGGACTTTTAATCCCTTTTAGTGTCACAAACCCTCCTCCTTTTGGCATTTCTGTGAAGCTGACAGACCTCTTCTGAGAATAATATTTTAAAACATAAAAGTAACTACATAGGGATCAATTTATATTGCAACATAATTATTAAAATCTTATGATGTAATAATGCATATCATTAATACATTAAATAATAAGATTTAGTGACAAGTCTAATAATTTGTAACACTGAAGGAGAGATGAGTATAAATGTTTCAAGAGATCTGCAACAAATGTAATATGTCATTGGTGACAAAGACACAGACACTGTTGACAGTATTATGGTTTGCTGCTTATATTCATGACTATGCTGCTAAGTCACTTCAGTCGTGTCCGACTCTGTGTGACCCCACAGACGCCAGCCTACCAGGCTCCCCAGTCCCTGGGATTCTCCAGGCAAGAATACTGGAGTGAGCTGCCATTTCCTTCTCCAATGCATGAACGTGAAAAGTGAAAGTGAAGTTGCTCAGTCATGTCCGACTCAGCGATCCCATGGACTGCAGACTACCAGGTTCCTCTGTCCATGGGATCTTCCAAGCAAGAGTACTGGAGTGGGCTGCCATTGCCTTCTCCGATTCGTGACTATAGGAAACACTAAAATGAGAGGTCAGGTGGGAGATAAACCTTTTCTTCTATCCAGGTTCATATTTACTCTAAGGATTCTACCCACAGACCTTCGGTTAACAGCCCTTGGTTTAGCCAGTATAATTCTTCTCACTTACAGGTCTTAGGTAAATTAAGATCTAGGATTAGTTTTGACCATGGGAAAGCCTTAAGAAAGGCTTCAGTGGGAATTTGCTTCAAGACAAAAATTATTGTTCAAGATCTTAACTCTGTTCTTCTACCTACTTTGCTTTACTTTATTGTTCCTCATAACATTTCTTGTGAACCAATGTAGTCTGGGTTGGACAAATTCTAAGCTGCCTACCATGGTTTGCCGTGAGTATTAATATCAGGATGGGGGGAAAAAAATCCCAGCCTTCAGTGCCTCCTTCCATCAGTCGTTAGTCCCAGCATAAGCCAGACTATCTGGACTTGAATTTCTTCTATTAGCTCTACTTAAGAGACTGTGGCTCAGCTGGTAAAGAATCTGCCTGAAATGTGGGAGGCCTGGGTTAGATTCCTGGGTTGGGAAGATTCTCTGGAGAAGGGAATGGCTACCCACTCCAGTATTCTGGCCTGGAGAATTCCATGGATTTGGACAGTGTTATGGGGTCACAAAGAGTTGGACACGGCTAAGTGACTCTCACTTTCACAGGACTCTGAGCAATTCTCTGGCCTCTACATGCCTCAGTTTTCTCAATTATACTTGGACACAAGGATACCTTACAGAATTCGTGGTTGTGATGAAGATTAAAGAAAATACATACATTTGGGGGCACATAAATGTCCATTAAGTGTTAGGTACTATAAAACCACCTGCTGCTGCTGCTGCTGCTGCTAAGTCGCTTCAGTCATGTCTGACTCTGTGTGACCCCATAGACGGTAGCCCACCAGGCTCCTCCGTCCCTGGGATTCTCCAGGCAAGAACACTGGAGTGGGTTGCCATTTCCTTCTCCAATGCATGAAAAGTGAGAAGTAAAAGTGAAGTCGCTCAGTCGTGTCCGACTCAGCGACTCCATGGACTGCAGCCTAGCAGGCTCCTCCGCCCATGGGATTTTCCAGGCAAGAGTACTGGAGTGGGGTGCCATTGCCTTCTCCGAAAACCACCTACCTGAATTGAAAAAAATTTTTGAATCTATTAACAAAACTTTGGTTAACAAAACTTCTATGTAGGACATTGATCTTGGTGTCAGCTCATTTTTTCTAGTGCTATTTTCCTGGAAATATGATAGAGGTGGAATGTCACTTGTGTCACTAGGCCTCATAGCTTATGATAAAATGACACTTATTGTTGAACTGCATTTGTACTAGGAGGCCTAGGAGGGATCTTTAACTCCCTACAGGAAGCCCAAGTTCAGGGCTTTGGTAAACAACTTACAACTCTTTGACCGGCTGTGTTCCTCACCAGGACCTCTGGAAGCTACACCCATGAGTCATTACAGTAAATAATTGACTCTTATGGGGCATGGGACTTCAAATCTTCATGGTTGCTACACTCCTCTGCATGGTCTCACTTCCAGGCCATCACTTAGGAGCTCTGCAGTGAGGATTCTTGCTGAACAGATATGCCTGATGCTGCCCTACTAGCAGGCTTTATTTCCCATTCTGTTATCTTTTAAGTGAAGCTGGTACCAGGGGTAGCCTATTTAGTTTTGTGAGTCTGACGATCTAGGTCAGGGATCTACAAATTTTGCCCACGGACAAAATTCAACCTGGTGTCTGTTCTTATAAACAGTTTTACTGGAACAAAAACAAGTTCATTTGTTTACATTTTATTCTGGATGCTTCCACATGAAAACAAATCACTGAATAGTTGTGACTGAGACCACCTGGGCCACAAAGCCTAAAATATTTACTATCTGGCTTTTTAGAGAAAAAAATCTGCTGACTCCTAGCTTAGGTGAGACTAAGATGATTAAGAAGGTGTATTCCATTTACTACATGACTTTTTTAAAAAAAAAGTAGGAAACTACAAGTATTAACCATCTATAGCATTAATAAACTTGCCAAGCCAAGAATATCTTTAGCATCCACAAACCTTAGACATGGAGTTTTTTCTGTCTTCCTGTACAACCTCAGACTGTGATGCTGACCCAAGTTGAGATTTAGGTGACAAATACCTTTAGAAAAAAGAGTTTTAAGTTAATTACACTTCAATAAAATATATATATATTAAAAAAAAAAAGTTTGCCAAAATTTGAATGCTTTGAAACACAAGTGGCATGTATCCAATGAAATAAAGCCAGATTAGCTATTTATGCTGAAAGTTGTCTCACTTGCTACTTGGCTGATTTCTCAGAAAAGTGTTATTTTATCTCCCTGTCTCAAGTATTTTGCTCTAGCTCTGGAACAAAACTTAAAAAGTCCGAGTATTGTTATTTTAGTGAAAAACAGGAGAAAGGAAGCAAAAGTCAAATCTAAATTATTCCTTAATTCTCAAAACAATCTAAATAGGTAGGTCCTGGCATCAAAACAACCTAAGACTGTATAGTCTTTCCAAAAGTAATGGAAATGACACTTTAAATTAGGAGAAAGAATATGTTAGTTTCTTTTTAATGTCAGAAATTCTACATTTTTTATCTCTGAAAAATGGTCCATGATCAGATTCTTTACCATTTTGGTATAGAGATTTTATTACATACAAATTTATATCAACTATCTGCTTAGAGACATGAGATTTATCAATATGTTAGCATAAGAGCACATCTCTAAAAGCATCAGTTTATTCTTGTATTTGTGATACATTTTTATGTTTATATATTTCAAAGTATATATTTAGATTCATGAAGATTTATGACAATTATATCTTTTATGTGTGTGCATGCTAAGTTGCTTCTCAAACTCATGTCCAACTCTTTGTGACCCTATGGACTATAGCCTGTCAGGCTCCTGTGTCCAAAGGATCCTCCAGGCAAGAATACTGGAGTGGGTTGCCATTTCCTTCTCCAGGGGATCTTCCTGACCCAAGGATCAAGCCTGTCCCTTTTTATGTCTCCTCCATTGGCTGGCAGGTTCTTTTATCAACAGCACCACTTGGGAAGCCCCCTATATCCTTTATGCTGAATAATTTTATATCAATTTGAAATATCCATGCTTTTCTCTTTTAATGGCTTTTCTGTTGATTTCTACTTCACATAATATCAGCATTAACAATATTGAGGCTACATGTCTGCTTTTTCTCTTTGTAGCAACCACCTCTTTTAACACTGCCCTCTCCCTATAAATCTTCATCTCCTTGTCCCAAATTTCCACCATCTCAAATCCTAAATTTCTATGAATCTTGGAAGGGGGTAAATCACCTGCACATATTTATCTTGCTAAGTGCTAAAGTCACTTCAGTCGTGTCCGACTCTGTGCGACCTCAGAGACGGCAGCCCACTAGGCTCCTCTGTCCCTGGGATTCTCCAGGCAAGAACACTGGAGTGGGTTGCCATTTCCTTCTCCAATGCATGAAAGTGAAAAGTGAAAGTGAAGTCGCTCAGTAGTGCCCGACTCTTAGTGACCCCATGGACTGCAGCCTACCAGGCTCCTCCGTCCATGGGATTTTCCAGGCAAGGGTACTGGAGTGGGATGCCATTGCCTTCTCCAACATATTTATCTAGTTGAACCAAACCAAAAGCCCTTACATGTTTTTGAAGTCTTGATTGTAGTTGATAAACTTCTTCGACTATGAATTACTATGGGAAAGCTTATCAACTCATCTTGCTGCTAAGAAGGGCACAGTGGGGCAACTAAATTCACTCCACTGTTGACTACCTGACTCATGTTTTTTGCACAACAGGGAAGAAATGTAATAAATAAACTGGGAAAGACAGAGGGGTAAGATCTAGATGCCAAACTGTAAACTCTTTCAATGAGGATGACCTTATATTGGACTAGTTTTTTTTTTTCATTTGAATCCAAACCAAGAGAAGAAGGAATCCAACTAATTGATTTTGAGAAAATGGTACCAACATGGAAATCCTGAGCAGTCAAGATAAAAAAAAGGCTTCACATCTCTCTTCATGCTAGCCAGGAATCTAAGCTATGTGAGCATCTCTCTTATTTTCACTTTATATTAATCTCAAACAATCTAGAGGGTTTTCTCGCAGAGCTGATGGGCCAAATTTTGATACAGCAGTATTCCATACTCACTTCTGAATATCTCCAGTGTTTGTTTGTTTGTTCTTACTTTTCTTTTGTGATTTGGTTGTGACTGGATCAGATTTTCTGGAATTCAAAGGCGAAGCCAAACCACTTCCCTCACAGAAATTGTTCTTCGACAACAGAAAAAGCATAAAACAATTTTAAAATAAAATAAGCTATTAATTAACTCAGAATCCACAACAGAATTTTTTAGGAATTTGTTCATTATGCTTAAATTCTATATATCCTGTGAAATAATACCGACCATGCAAAAATTAGTATAAACAAGATTAAGTTTATCTAAGTTGGCCTAAATTGCATTATTACCCTACATTAGATAAACACAAAGAGCATGATACTAATCTCATTAACTGATCATTTTTTAGTTTTTCTAATGAATAGTCTCATATATTTATAACTACTTTAACCTATAGGGAAAAATTGAAAAAGCTGAGGCTATACCTGGAATAAAAGTTATTTTATGTAAAATAATTTAATTTGGGAATTTAAGGGCATACCAATAAATAGCATGAATATTTACTTCCCATCTCATGACAGACCCATAAGTTTCCTACTATGTCATTGGAAAAATTAACATACTTGGTGGTGGTTGACATTTGTCCTTGAACCACCAAACTTTTGGTGGTTTATTCCAAAATATCAATAGATCTGCTCTTATAATCCCATATGAAAATAAGAATTAGAATAATTCTTGAAAGACAAAGTTGACCCCAGGGTTTCCTCTTTGATATATTTTCTTTCTTATCCCATTTGTTATTCTATTGGTCTTTTTTGTGGCCTTGCTGCTCAGCTAGCAGGATCTTAGTTTCCCAATCAAGGACTGAATCCAGGGCTATGGCAGTGAAAGTTCTGAGTTATAACCATCGAACTGCCAGGGAAGTTCTATGGTCTATGTCTTTTACTTAATTTCTCAATTGTGTAAAGTTCTGAAGCTATTCCACTTAAATTTTAAAAGGAAATATAATTTTTAAAAGAGTGTACATTCTAAAACTCAGTTATATTATGAATGGCAAGCCTCTCAAAAAAATGGGGGAAAAAATCAATTCTGGAGATACTTCACTTTGGTAAGTATATTTTAACATATCTGTTGTTTGAAAGCAGAATTGTTTTTAGAGGCTCTCAAACCTGCACACACACATCCCCAGAGAGGAGTGGTATTCCCTAAATCCCATCCCCAGAGATTTTGTATTTTAAAAGAACTTCAGGTGATTCTGCCAGGTCTTTCAAATCACTGGGTCTCACTGTATCCTTTGGTCTTACAGTATGTGTTCTGTCATCCTTCCCTTAATTCACTGTCCCCTAGGCAGTAATTTTTAACCATGGTGAGATAACAAAATCCAAGTTAATATGTCATGTAAGAATTTAGGGACTTCCCTTGTGGTCCAGTGTTTGAGACTCCGTGCTTCCATGAAGGGGGCATGGATTCAATCCCTGATTGGGTAACTAAGATCCTACAGGCTGCACAGCACAGACAAAAAAGAATTTAATGTGTTTCACTTTCAAAGTGAAGTATATATATATGAATATATCCATACAATGGAATATTTTACCACTATTACAAAAGAATTATAGACTATATGTAGCAATATGAAAAATCTCTCATGAAATATCAAGTGAAAAAGGTCAGGAAACAGTTTCTTATGAGGCTAAATCTCTTCCTAACCCTTGATGTTGGACCAAGTCAAGTGATTCGCTTTATTAAATGGCACGTAAACTGTCATGACGCTTAAACAGAAGTGTCAGGAACCGCTGCATGGTTGGCTTCTATTCTCTTTCCCTTCCATAAGAATGGCATGGCCTAAAGAGGACTGACTCCCCCTTCACATGGACCACCACCACATCAGCTGACACGAATCGTGAACAAGTCATAAATGTGGGGGTTGAAAGCCTCTGAGATATGGGGATCATTTGTTACCTCTGCAATGCTGACTGATGCCATTTCTCATTTACATGTAAAATGATAAAGAACTTTGTGAACATAAAATACTAAATAAACCTATATTCAAAAGAAAAAAAAAGGTCAGAAAAAAAAAAACCCCAGTATGATTCATATATCATTTTTAGGTGAAAAAAAAAGTTATAAGAAAGAAACCATTAATAGTGCTAACCTTTTGGGAAAGAGCCTGATGTAATAAAATAAGAATAGGAGTGGAGAAGTGGGAGGGGGAAATGCGGAGTTTTCATTTTCCACTGAACAGCTTCCTACATAACTGAATTTACTTATGAAAAATAAAAGTTTTTTTAGAATACTTGGGGGACTTCCGCAACAGTCCAGTGGTGAAGACTTTGCTTTGCAATGAGGGGGTATGGGTTCAATTCCTGGTCAGGGAGCTAAGATTCCACATGCTTCATGGCAAAAAAAACAAACAATGAGAATAACAGAAGCAATATTGTAACAAATTCAATAGACTTTAAAAATGATCCACATTAAAAAAAAAAATTCTTAACAAACAAAAAAATCCCCAAACAAACCAGGAAAACCACATACTTGGATTAGAGCAAATATACAACAACATGCCGAAAAAGTTCTGTGAGGACAAATATGTGAGAAATAGTTTCAGTTATGGTGACTGCTTCCTCTTTACACTGTTCAGAATCAAACAAAGCAATCGCAATGGAAAGACTTCAAAGTTCTTTCTTGAACCTTACAATATCAAGGCTTAGTCTTCTTGCCAGTTCTTCATCACTTTTCAGTTGTGCTTCCAGTTCTCTGTGCCTTTTTTCTGCCTGTCTCTTTTCCTCCTCTTCCTCCTCTGCCAGTAATCTCTGAATGTATTCTTCACTGGCTTTGTTTTCTTCTTCCTCACAGGCTCGCCGCTCTGCCTCTACCTTAAAGATGATAAATAAAGAACAATTCTTCTCTAAACTTTTGAGTACACTTGCAATATTTCTTAATAAGAATAGTAAAAAAAAAAGAAACAATAACAAATTGGCAAGAATTAAAATCCCTCAAATTAAGGTCAAATCTAGAGAGGCGATTTCCTGTAAAGTAGTTCAGGAAGTCTGCTTTAGGAAGCCTCCCCAGTTGGTCCAATGAAACCTTGATCAAAGCCTCATCCCTCCTTGTTTCAGTTTATCACAGTTTCTATTACACTATAATACAGTTTTGGAAGTCTTCCTAGGGGATACTTTTCCTTAGGTAATAGAAGGTCACATTCTGACTAACTTTGGCATAGGTTTCTGAAGCAAACACTAGCAAGGGAATGGAATGATAAAAACTGAATTAAACTAATCAGGGTCTCTCCCTGAAGTTGGGATGAATCTCAAACACGGTAGGCAAGGGTGCAGTAGTTGCTGCAAAAACAACAATGGTTATTATATGAGCTACAGATGAGAAAAGACACAGAAAAACTTTAATAGATCAGTAAGTGATCTAACTTTCTTAGCTAAGTGGCAGAGTGGAGGCTCAAACTCAGCTTTCTGGACCTAAGACCATGCTTGTGGGCATTTAAACTATACTTCCTGGAAGAAATAATGTTAAGAATTACTTTAGAAATCCAAAGGACCTGACTCAAAAAATAAGTCCTTGATTCAATTCAAGTGAAGGAAACAGGAGGAAAGATTTGTTATGTTTTCTTGCTCTAAAGGAAAGCCATTGGAAGAGACTGCTGTTTCTTCGTCTGTGTATCACTGTATATGCAGCTGAGGTTCAGAAATGTGCAGCTGTCTTGCTATTAGCATCAGCAAAGAAATGGAACCACAACTGTGGCTAAAACCAACCCTGAAGTCCCTACTAATTTCTGGAATTCCAATAAATTACATTTTTTCATCTATACCCAAAATCATCCTGATAAAACCTGTTCTCACTACCTTGTTGTGAACATTACATTATTTTTTAAACCCTTACTTAAAGACATTGTTCACACAATATGCTGACAATTAACTACTATGATTATTTATTAGCTCTTGTAGAGCTCACATGGTCTAATATAGTAGCCACTAGCTACACGTGGCCATTGAAATGTGACTAGTCCAAATGGAGATGCAGTGTAAGTGCAAAATACACAGTTGAAGACTAAATAATAATAATCAATACTTTCTATACTGACTACATAATAAAATATTTTAGGTACAATATATATAAAAATTAATTTCATGTTTTTTAAAAACTTACAATGTGGCTAGTAGGAAGCTTTCAACTATGTATGAACCCACATCTTGCTTCTATTGGACAACATTGCTCTAGACTAATCAGGGTAGAGGAGTACTAAGGCTCTCCTAGTGCTAGTGAAATCCAAAGACCCCTCTTTTCCTAATTAGGTACTTGACAAAAAAAGTAGACTGAGACCAAAGAACCGAAGCCTTTGAACTGTGGTGCTGGTGAGACTCTTGAGAGTCTCTTGGACAACAAGGAGATCAAACCAGTCGATCCTAAAGGAAATCAACCCTGAATATTCACTGGAAGGGGTAATGCTGAAGCTGAGACTCCAATACTTTGGCTACCTGATGCAAAGAGCCGACTCACTGGAAAAGACCCTGTTGCTGTGAAAGATTGAAGGCTGGAGAAGGGGATGACAGAGGACGATGGTTGGACGGCATCACTGACTCAATGGACATGAGTCTGAGCAAGCTCCAGAAGCTGGTGAAGGACAGGGAAGCCTGGTGTGCTGCAGTCCATGATGTCAGAGTTGGACATGACTGAAAGACTGAAAAACAACTTCACAATTAGCCCTTTATGCTTTCCTCATCTAAAGGCATTGTTTGTGCCTCTAAAATTCACATACTGAAGCCCTAACTCCTCAATGTGACATTTAGAGGTGGGGCCTTCAGGAGGTAATAGGACCATGAGGGTGGAGTCCTCATGAAAGGGACTAGTAGCCTTAGAAGAAGAGACACAGAGATGATCCATCTCTCCCTCCCTCTCTTCGCCATGTAAGAACACAGTGAGAAGGCAGCTGTTGAGAAGCCAGGAAACAGACCCTTGCCCAACACCAGATCCAGAACTGTGAGAAATCAATGTTTGTTGCTTCATTCACCCAGTCTATGGTGGTTTTGAGCCTAAATGGACTTAAGACACCATAATCTACCACCGTTTCCCCATCCTTTATGCTTAAAGCTTCAGGGAAATTTAAAAAATCTCCTTCACGCTTAAACGTTTACAGATCACTATCACATAAGAAGAGCACCAAACACGTATAAATAAACTAAAGCTAATTTTAACTACTTTGAACACATGTAAAAACTGGAGCTTTGGGATGTCCCTAGAGGTCCAGAGATTAAGACTTTGCCTTCCAAAGCAGAGGGTGAGGGTTTGAGCCCCTGGTCAGGAAGCTAAGATCCCACATGACTTGCAGCCAAAAAGCAAAACTAAAACAGAAACAAAACTGTAATGGCCCACATTAAAATAAAACAACTGAAGCCTTTATAAACTATATTAAAATCATTAACATTTCAGTATATATTATTATTTATATAAGCACATAAAACTGTATGCAAAAACATAAAAAAAGAACATTTACGACCTACCTTGCTTATCTCCTCTTCATATTCTCTTCTTAATTCCCCAGGCTTACTTAATAAGCGGACTGGCTGATAGTCATCAACTGTTTCAGATCAAGAGAGAAAATTACATTATAGGCAATTACAGAATTCTATAGCTAGCTTTGAGCTTCCATTAAACCCATATTAATATAAAATGCAAAATTAAAATAAGTGTACAATTATTAACAGCTATAGAAATATTGAATTCCATTTTTTAAAAGGCCAGAGGTTTTCTGGTTCAAAATGGCACACAAATACGTATACTTAGATCTTTCTCTAGAAGCCATTAAAATAACAGTAAAGGAATTTAAAAAAAGCAATCCGACAATAATAGCAAACAGATAGTTCTCCAAAGAAGATATATACAAACGGTCAGCAAGCACATGAAAAGATGCTCACCATCACTAGTCATTAGGGAAATATAAATCAAAACCACAATGAGACAGCATCTCCCCCCTACTTCATCAAACAAAGAAAACAAAACCAGAAAGCAGCAAATGCTAACAAAGATACAAAAAGGAACCCTTGCCTTTGCTGGCAGGAGTATTTAAGATTGTACAGCTGTTATGGAAGAGTATAGCAGTTCCTCAAAAAATTAAAACATAGAATTACCACATGATCCAGCAATTTCTTTTCGGGTACATACTCAGAAGAGTTGAAAGCAGGGACACAGATACTTGTACACCAAGGTTAATTCACAATAGCCAAAAGGTGGAAGCCAAAGACGGAAGTAACCCAATGCCCCACTGACAAATGAAAGGATAAACAAACACAGTAAACACATACAATAAAATATTAGCCATAAAAAGAAATGAAATTCATTCACATGCTACAACATAAAGTCTGACTTATGTTAAGTAAAAGAAGGTGGTGATCATTTTGTACTATGTAAAATTACTGAATCACTGTTGTGAAATAGTGAACCTAATATAACATTGTAAGGTAATTATACTTGGATTATTTTTGTTTAATGAAGTCGCCAAATTGCCCATACTGGGAAAAAGAGAGAGAGGAGAAAAAGAGAAAGGGAAGGAAGGGACAAAAAAAGCTACAAATAGCTACTATGATTCTACTTATATAAGGTACATAAAGTAGTTAAATCATAGACAGGAAGTAACAGTGGTGGTAGCCAAGGGCTAGATGGAGAAGAACTGAGGAATTATTGTTCAATGGGTACAGAGTTTCAGTTTTTGAAGATGAAAAAGTTCTGGAAAAGGATGATGGTGATGCTTGAACACTTATGTCAATGTACTCAATGCCTTGAACTGAACATCTAAAAATGGTTAAAATGGTAAATTTTGGAACGTATACTTTACCACAATTTAAAAAACACACTAAGATACCAGTTAACACCTCCTAGGATGGCTATAAAAAATGAAAAAAATTTTTTAAAAAGCAGAAAAGAACTAGTGTTGGTTAGGATGTGCAGAAATTGAAACCATTACAGATTGTGAAGGGAATGTAAAATGATGCAGATCTGTGAAAAAGTTTGGCAGATCCTCAAAAGGCTAAACAGAATTACCATATGATCCAGCAACTCCACTCCTATATACACAAAAAATGAAAACATATTCAAACAAATACTTGTACATGAGTATTCATATCACCACCCATTCAAACAGCCAAAAGGTGAAAACTACCCAAATGTTCATGGATGAATGAATGAAAAAAAAAATATATATATATATATAAATTATTCAGCCCTAAAAAGGAATGAAGTACTAATATATAATAGAACCTTGTATGAACCTTGGAAACATTATGCTAAGTGAAAGAGGCCAGACGTAACAGATCACATATTTTATGAATACATTTATATTATCTTTGTTGCTGCTGTTGAGTCGCTAAGTTGTGTCTAATTTTGGGGGGGACCCATGGACTGTAGCCCGCGAGGCTCCTCTTGTCTATGGGATTTCCCAGGCAGGAACACTGGAGTGGGTTGCCATTTCCTTCTCCAGGGGATCTTTCTGATCCAGGGACTGAACCCACATCTCCTGCATTGGCAGGTGGATTCTTTTTTTTTTAAACTTTAAATTTATTTAATTGGAGGCTAATTACTTCACAATATTGTATTGGTTTTGCCATAAATCAACATGAATCCACCACAGGTTTACACACGTTCCCCATCCTGAACCCCCCTCCCACCTCCCTCCCCGTATCATCCCCTCTGGGTCATCACAGTGCACCAGCCCCAAGCATCCTGTATCCAGATTCTTTACTGCCCAGGCACCTGAGAAGCCTTTCCCAATTAATACCTGTTGCTTTTTCTGAAGTTCTTTTGTTCTCAGATCCATCAAAAAGCCCAGATGCTTCCTTCTGCTTATACCACGGAGATCTGATTTTGGTGATTTGTCCTGGTATCTTTTGGGGTTTATGGAAACATTTTATGAGCTAATTCTGTGGTAAATGATGTCTATGATGTTTAATTCTGCTAAATAGGTGGTGTGTGTGTTTTACTGGGGCTTCATAGAAATTAAAAAACCAAGCAAATTCACAGAGAACTCTGGAAAGGGGGTGGGGAAGAGTGGGAGTCATAGCTTAATGGTTAGAGTCTGTCTGGAGTGATGAAAAGTTTGGAAACATAGTGGTGATGGTTGCAAAACACTGTGAATGTAATTAACACTACCGCATCCACTTAAAAATGGTTAAAATGGCAAACTAAGAAAAGCTATGACCAACTTGAATAGCATATTAAAAAGCAGAGACATTACTTTGCTGATAAAGGTCTGTAGAGTCAAAGCTATGGTTTTTCAGTAGTCAGGTATGGATGTGAAAGTTGGACTATAAAGAAAGCTGAGCGCCAAAGAATTGATGCTTTTGAACTGCAATGTTGGAGAAGACTCTTGAGAATCCTTTGGACGGCAAGGAGATCCAACCTGTCCATCCTAAAGGAATCAGTCCTGGATATTCACTGGAAGGACTGATGCTGAAGCTGAAACTCCAATACTTTGGCCACCTGATGGGAAGAACTGACTCATTGAAAAAGACCCTGATGCTGGGAAAGATTGAGGGCAGGAGGAGAAGGGGATGACAGAGGATGAGATGGTTGGATGGCATCACCGGCTCCATGGGCATGAGTTTGAGCAAGCTTCGGGAGTTGGTGATGGGACAGGGAAGCCTGGTGTGCTGCAGTCCCTGGAGTCACAAAGGGTCAGACATGACTGAGGGACTGGACTGAACTGAACTGACAATAAGTAAAAAGAATTCCAAAAAAAGGTATGTATATCACAGCATTAAGCATCACATTCAAAGCCTAAACAAGAAACATCGCATGACTTATTGAGTACATAAATGATCAAGCTGCTAGAGTCAAGTGTTCAGTTTGGGGCATAAAGAAGAGTCCACACTGTGGAGGACCTCTGAATAAAAACGGCTGAACTAGATGGCCACAGAAAGCTGTTTTAGGCTCCCTGCAAGCTTAAGAATTAAATGAGTGGCAATGTATAGGCAAGCAAGTTAGAGAAAATAATTGAAAGTGAAAAGACATTAATGCAAGAATCCTTACTTCTGCTGTTGCTATATTGCGATTGTGGCCCCTCTGCGACTATTTATATAACTTCTCACATGACTGAAGACTCTATCGGACAATTCTTTTGTTTTGGGTTTTTCTTTTCATTTTTAATCAAATAAACACCAAGTGAACGCAGGCTAGGCATTATAACAATGAACAAAATCATGCCATTGACCTTAATCAGCATTTTGAGGCCAAAAAAAACCCAAACACTTCTGAAAATTTTAGACAAATACTAACTGGCTCTGTTTTATCCTTTAAAAAATGGATTAGTGGCGGTTGGCTTTCAAAATGATCTTGGTTTTTAGACAACAAACGTGCTAGGTTTTACTCACCAATTTCCTTTGATTCTTGCCCAGAGGCTCTTAGCTTGCATTCCTTTGGATAGTGTTTTTGAATTGTCTCCACAGTTCCATATTAACAAGAGAATTTGTTCGGGTACAGTACCGAGCCCACGAAGAGACCCGGCGGCGACAGAAGGGACAGCACAAACTTGCCTTTTCGACAGTCGATTCGAAGCATGGTTTACAGAGCGTGTGGTTACAAGGCAGTGTCACAGGCTCAAAGAGGATTTCCACACAGATCTGGCATTGACATTCTAACAAGGAAGGGATGGAGTCTTTGGGTACAGCCATTTTAATATGCTAATAAGGCATATTCAACATCAATACCTGAAAAAGAAAGAATCTTGTTTCCGGCCCGAATAGGAAAAAAGCAAAGTAACAGTTTTGCGTTTTAAATATTATGCTCAGTAGCCTGCCATAATTCAGAGACTGAAAGCATCAAATGTCTAGAAGTAAAAATGGTGTTCTACAGGTCACATAAACAGTACGACCCTGGAAGGCAGTCTATTTGTCCATGTTTAAGATAAACATCCGGAAAGAAAACAAACGAATCTTGGCTGCTCCCAGGCATTAACAACCATTGCAGCAGGGCGGAAGGTGGGCTCCAGCTCTCCGGCGCGGCCGGAGCCACGCGCCAAGTTCCCCTCCTCCCGCTTACCAGGTGAGAACGCTCCCTTAGCTCCTGGCAGCCAAGACGGAGGCCGCCGAGGCGCACAGCCCTCGGGCCATCGCTCGAGGAAGACTGCAGCTCCCCCCGGACGCGGGCTCCGTTGGAGCGGGACTTCCGTTTCACCGCTGCTGTGGGTCCGCGATCGCGCCTTACTCGGATTCTGACCCCACCCCTTGTCCTCTCTAAACTCAGCCAGAAAGCCTAATCTTAGCGGTGGCGCCTTAGAATCCCGCAAGGGCTAGTGGCGTCACGACTGCCCGCCAAAACAGCCCCTCCCACCGTAGAAAACCGACAAAGGATACAGACAGCTAACTTTCCTCAGATGGGACTTCCGGGCCTGCGCGCGCACTGCCCGCCCTGCTGGCCCCGCCCCTCTGACCCGGGAGAGAGTCCGCCCCTCCCCTCGCGCGGCTGTGTGCGTGCGTGCTAAGTCGGTCCGGTCGTTTTGGACTCTGCGTCACAATCGTTTGTGGCCCGAAAGATTCCTCTGTCCTTGGGATTCTTGAGGCAAGAATAATGGAGTGGGTTGTCTTGCCCTTCTCCACGTGATCTTCCCAGATCTGGAATGGAACCCCCGTCTCCTGCGGCTCCTGCATTGGCGGGTTCTTTGACCGGTGAGCCACCGCCCCCCTTGGGTCGTTGTGGCTCTAATTTTCTCTCGTGGTTCCTGCTCCCGGGATCTGCGGAAACCGGGCAGTGTCGCAAGATTGGTCTCTGGGCAGGAAAAGGGAAACCTCAAAACAAACTGAGACCCGAGCGGTAACTTCTTCCCGCTATACTCCTCAGCCTACCTTTCTGTAGTACCCTTCTCTACTGTTGATACGTGATGGCCTGCCTCAGGGAACCTTGCTCTTCTGCCTGACTGTTAAATCAGGACCTTTGCTCAGGACCCTGTTCACCTGTGGATGGCTACAGGAAGGAAGAAATTGACACATCCCTTCCCCAGACTGCCATTCTAGGAGATACTTGCAAGATGAAGGGGCTTTTTACTTCTCTTCCTCACCCCACCCCCTCCACCCCACTCATTCTATAAAAGATCCTGGCATCCAGACCCAGATAGGATGGTTATTTTGAGGCATTAGTTTACCATCTTATTGGTGAATGAGTAGAACGAGCTCGGACTTGGTAATGCTGCCTGTTCAAGCACAAGCTGCCTGTTCTCTTTACGTGGTGCCCTGCAATAAATGCTGTCCTTTGTCTTAACACAACCGCGTGTCAGTAGATCGGTTTGTTGCAGACCCAAGTTTGATTTAGTAACACTGTTCCAGTCTCTCTCTCATTTGTGGCATGGGTTCTCTAAACAATGTGTCTGGAGAAGGGTAAGACTGAGTGCATGTATCTGGCAACCAACCTATTTTCAAGGAGGAACCAGCAAGGTAACACATCTTGTATTACTTCTCATCCTTCTCTACCTAACTTCCCTCCAAGGTGTTATCATTCTGGTTGTCCTGAATTTGTACCTTCTAAATTAAGTAACTTTTGCCTGTAAGGCAGGATCCACACTTTAAAATGTTTCTATTATTGACACTACATATTGTATGGCATTTGTTCAAAAAAGATTATAAAATATATGATCACTGTGTGGGAATTCCCTTTCTAGTATAAAATACCTATGGAAGTGTACCAGAAAGAAAATGCACATCAACATACAAAATATAGTAGATTTTTTAAAATTTACTACATCATACATTCACATGTTTCAAAATTCATAAAGTACAAAATGAATTAACAGTGAAAAGACTTCTTCCTACCTTTGATCCCTAGTCTCTAATTAGTTTTCTTCGCTAAAACAATGTTACCACTTTTTAATGTATTTCTCCAGAAGTTTATAGATATAGTAGCCTATACATTTGTTTTTGCCCTTCTTTTCCCATTGAGCAATAATGTTGGAAATATTTTAAAACACATCTTGGTGATAACTCTGTGTTACTATACAGTTACATGAAAGCTTCTTCATTCTTTTATATTGCTACACAGAAAGTATCCATTGTACCAGTGTATTATAATTTAACACTCTTTTCACTTTTGCTATAAAAATAAGCCTGTAATAAATTGTATATATGTATTGCTTCCCATTTGCAAGATAAATTATACTAGACATGGAATCTCTGAGTCCAGTGTAACAGATTAGCTTTTGACTGATGGTATCAACTCTTTTAGGGGTGACTTTTTCTCTTGGGGGGCCATCTCTGCTTTCCCCTTCTCAATTACCTGCACAGCCTTCAGCAAACCATCCTGCAGAGCCTGGTTCTTTACCATGTTAGAGATCATGAAATTGATATCTCTTATATACATCTGCCTTACTTTAGCAATGTAGTATTCTGCCTTGTTACCATGTGCTACAAAGAAGATACACAGTGCTGTGATATCTGCTTCTTGCAACCCATACTCCTCCAGAACAGACTGCCATACAACTCTGATCCGCTTGTTCTTGACTTTTCGTCTAAGGATGGAGGTAAGGTGGGAAGACTTCTCACCAGATCAGGCAGCTTCTCAAGCACACAAGTGTGCAAGTGGACAAGTACTTCAATGACGTAGCTGTATAAAATATTCAATTCCATTGAAGTAAACCTACAAAAAATGTGGGCACTTCTTAAGCAGTAGAACTCTCTATGTACAGCCATAAAGTGAATTTTATTAGGATAATTCAAAGAAGTATAAACATACTAGGAGAACTTTAAACAGATTGGGTTAGAGGTTTCCAGTGAAAGAGAACAAGACTTGGATCTCTTGACATAAGAAAAGCCATTGTTTATCTAAGCAGTTTTATGATCTAAGCCTGGCCACAGTGCTTGCCCTGGAACAGGTCTCAGTAATTCATGATCTTAAGGGAAGTGATGGAATGTTGGAACAAAGGAAAGGATATCAAGAAACAATAGTTCAGTGATAAGTGTTAGTTGCTCAATTGTGTCCAACTCTTCGTGACCCCATGGACTGTCACCCACCAGACTCCTCTGTCCATGGGATTCTCCAGGCAAGAATACTGGAATGGATTGCCATTTCCTTCTCCAGGGGATCTTCCTGACCCAGGGATTGAACCTGGGTCTCCTGCATTGTAGGCAGATTCTTAACCATCTGAGCCAACAAGGAAGCCCAATTCTTCCTAAAAGGATATAAGTAACAATCTGATATGTATCTTAGAGTTCTGCAGGAACTAAGGCCCCACCCACACGGTGGTGGTGGTTGTTCAGTCACTCAGTCATGTCCAGATGAACCTGGGTCTCCTGCATTGTAGGCAGATTCTTAACCATCTGAGCCAACAAGGAAGCCCAATTCTTCCTAAAAGGATATAAGTAACAATCTGATATGTATCTTAGAGTTCTGCAGGAACTAAGGCCCCACCCACACGGTGGTGGTGGTTGTTCAGTCACTCAGTCATGTCCAGCTCTTTGCAACTCCATGGACTGTAGCACGCCAGGCATCTATGTCCTTCACTCTCTCTCAGAATTTGCTCAAACTCATGTCCATTGATTTGATGATGTCCTCCAATAATCTCATCCTCTGTCACCCCTTATCCTCCTGCCTTCAGTCTTTACCAGCATCAGGGTCTTTTCAAATGAGTCAGCTCTTTGCATCGGGTGGCCAAAGTATTGGAGCTTCAGCTTCAGTATCAGCCCTTCCAATGAATATTCAGGATTGATTTCCTTTAAGATTGACTGGTTTGATCTTCTTGCTATCCAAAGAACTCTCAAGAGTCTTCTCCAGCACCACAGTTTGAAAGCCTCAGTTCTTTGGTGCTCATCCTTCTTTATGGTCCAACTCTCACATAGCTTTGACTAGACAGATCTTTGTCAGCAAAGTATTGTCTCCTCTTTTTAACACACTGTCTAGGTTTGTCATAACTCTTCTTCCAAGGAGCAAGTGTCTTCATTTCATGGCTGCAGTCAGCATCCACAGCGATTTTGGAGCCCAGGTGGAGGATAGAATGATGATGTTGACCTTTTCTGACCCTTTTGACTTCAATCATTAAAGCTTGAATTCTGTCAACCTTTGCCCCAGTTCTGTGCTGGTCTCCTCTGTTCAAGCTCCTTCATGAATATGCATCTATCCTTAGCTTAAAAATTCCTGATTTTGATATTTGGGAAGACACTGCTTAGGGAAAGATCCTTGCTGTTCTCCTTACTTGCTGCAAGTAATAAATCCTTCCTTGTCCAAATCTTTGGCTTGGTTGTGTCTTTTGACCCAACACACACCAAGAGGCCCACCCAGCTTTTGGGTTCAGAACAGAAGCACTGTTATAGTTTAGAAAATACTTTAGAAATAGGGCCTGCCCTATTACAAAAGCCAAGACATGGAAGCAGCCTAAGTGCCCATCAGCAGATGAATGGCTAAAGAAGATGTGGTATATATCTACAATGGAATGTTACTCAGCAATAAAAAAGAGTGAAATAATGTCCTTGCAGCAACAAGGATGGACCTAGAGGTTACAATACTAAGTGAAGTAAGACAAACATCACAATATCACTTCTATGTGGAATCTAAGAAAACAGTACAAATGAACTTACTTATGAAATAGATTGACCAACACAGAAAATAATTGTATAGTTACCATAGTATAAATTAGGAATTTAGAATTAACAGATATATACTATTAAAGTAATTTTTTTTAAAAAGAAAAGAAATAGGATTTGCACTAAACTGGGTAGCTTAGATCTCAGGCCACTCATACTACAAATTTTTCGATGGCAGAGCACTTACATTATCCATCTCTGTGTTATTCAGACTTTGCCAAGCAAGGGACTCTGTGATGTGTACCACAGTATGGGAAGTAAACCAGCACTCAAATCAATCTTTTTTGAATGGATGAGCCTGAGAAAATGTGATTTCTTCACAACCCATTTTTGGAACCATATTAAGAAACCCAGTTTTAGAATGACCACTGCAAGCTCTCATGAAACCACAAAATTCCACTGATTTCTGATTAGATACTCACTTGAGTGACAGAACTGCTGTCCATAGCTCATCTTGGGCTCCCTGGTTTGCCAAAGTCTTGCTATGATCTTCAAATTTCTGTGTCAGATTATCCTTGATGAAGTCCAGTTCTTTAAAATGTGCTTCTAAAGCTTGGAGTTTGTGGTCTACTCTGTAGTATAACAGAATCAAAGGTTAATTTGGGTCAGAGCACAAAACTAAGATTTCGCCTAAAGATAAAGCTACATTATTTACAGTCACTATCAGTAGCTACTTAAATTTTACAAATATGGATAGATGTTCCCATTTGCCATTCTCTCTAGTCATCATCCTAGTTCTTGCATCCTTATATTGCAGAACATGTGAATTGTCTAATTATCTCAACTATCTGCCTCATCTTTACTAATATATTGTACCTCATACTTTAAGAAGTATTTTATACAAACTTTGATTCTCATAACAACTATAAGTAGTGAAGCAGTCATTTTTACTATTTTACAGATAAACTGAGTCTCAAAAAGATCAAGACTTAACCATCATATAGCTATTAACAAGTGCTGAGACCCATATTTATTAAGGTGGCTTTCTCCACCTTATTCTGACTATCAAAGTCTTATCCATCAGGGATAAGCTCATTCCATGCCTGCCTGAATCCCTCAGCCTTTCTACCCGGAGATCTGCTCCTTGCCTGCTTCTCTGTCACAGACACTGTCTCTATTACTTGTCACTCCCCATCTCTTCCTTTATTTTTAGAGTTAGCTTTTCATGATCTAAATTGTAAACTCTTGAAGAGAGAGGATCGTAGACTATTTCTTGAACATCTTTATGCTTGTCCCCCAATACCCAGCAGAGGTCTCACACAGAAGTAATAAAACATGTCTTCTATGACATTTGTGATATTAGTGAAATGATAGGCAGTGTGAACCCCGGGAGTTGGTGATGGACAGGGAGGCCTAGCATGCTGCGATTCATGGGGTTGCAAAGAGTTGGACATGACTGAGAGACTGAACTGAACTGAACTGAGGAAGTGTAACAGTAAAAGGGGGACCTGAGTTGCTCTGAACAACCCTGATCATTAGAGGGCACTGTGGCACAAAAATTACATCTAACTGCACCACAGAGAACTGAAACCCCACAACTCACTTGGGTGAAGTCACCCACATTGTCTTTCATGAAGTGATACACAGCCAGTTCCCTGAGTTTCTATGTTCCCAGTGACCTGAATACTGTTGTGGTTGCATAGGGTTCTGTCCTTGACCATCTTCTCTTCTTGGTCTTCACTTTATTCCAAGGTTAATTAGCTTCAGGTACCACCCCTGTCCTTCCCTCGTGGCTCAGAGGGTAAAGCATCTGCCTACAGTGCAGAGACCTGAGTTCGATCCCTGGGTCAGGAAGATCCTCTGGAGGAGCAAATGGCAACCCACTCCAGTACTCTTGCCTGGAAAATCCCATAGACAGAGGAGCGTAGTAGGCTACAGTCCATGGGGTCGCAAAGAGTCAGACATGACTGAGCCACTTCACTTCACTTCACCACCCCTGTCCTAAGCTCTAGAGCTGAATTTTCAACTATGTTTTGTACATCTCCACTTAGATGGTGATATCAGACTCAACTGTCTTAAGCTGAGTTTACTAAGTAAACCCCTCCCCTTGCACTCCATCTTCAGAAATTTCAGCAATGGAATTTTCTCATTGCTCTGAATTCTATATGCATATAGATAAAGCTCTGTATGAAATGTGCATTTTCATTGGGAAGATCCCCTGGAGAAGGGAATGGCTAACCATTCCAACATTCTTGGGCTTCCCTGGTGGCTCAGATGGTAAATAATATGCCTGCAGTGCAAGAGACCTGGGTTTGATCCCTGGAGATGGGAATGGCTACACTGCAATATTCTTGCCTGGAGAATTCCAGGGACAAAGGAGCCTGGCAGTGTAGAGTCCATGGGGTTGCAAAAAGTCAGATACAACTGAGCGACTAACATTTTCACTTTTTTCAAGGCTCTGTATGAAATATGCATTTTCATAGGAACACAGACCAGACCTCAGATGCGGGGTGTCTCCTCCCTGCCGCCACTGGCCTTGGACATGGGGTAGCTCCTCTCGGCTGCCATCCCTGACCTCAGACGTGGGGTAGCTCCTCCCAGCCGCCACTGACTGCTCCTTTATCCTAGGTCCTGGTGCACAAAAGGTTTATCTGTGACCTCCAAGAGTCTGTTTTCCCAGTCCTGTGTAAGTTCTATAATCAAATTCCACTGGCCTCCAAAGTCTAATTCTCTGGGGGATCTCAGTCCCTCTGCCGGATCCCCAGGTTGGGAAATCTGTTGTGGGTCCTAGAATTTTCTTAATAGTGTGAGAATTTCTTTGGTATAATTGTTCGGCAGTTTGTGGGTCATCTGCTTGGCAGCTCTATGGTGGGCTTAATGGCGACTTCCTCCAAGAGAGCTTATGCAACAGGCTATGTGCAACAGACTCTCTAGCTGCACCCAGAGCCCCTGTCCTTGCAGCAGGCCACTGACCTGTGCCTCCCGGAGACTCAAACAGAGGTCTGGCTTAGTCTCTGTGGGGTCTCTGGGTCCTGGTGCACACAAGGTTTTGTTTGAGCCCTCTGATCGTCTCTGGTGGGTATGGAATTTGATTCTAAATATGATTTCACCCCTCCTACCATCTTGCTGGGGCTTCTCCTTTGCCCTTGGACGTGGGGTATCATTTTTTGGTGGGATCCAGCATCCTCCTGTTGATGGTTGTTTAGAGAGAGTTGTAATTTTGGAGCTCTTGCAGGAGAAGATGAGTGCATGTCCTTCTACCACTCTGCCATCTTGATCTGCAGAAGCATTGATGCTTTTGAACTGTGGTATTGAAGAAGACTCTTGAGAGTCCTTTGGACTGCAAGGAGATGAAACCACTCAGTCCTAAAGGAAATAAGTCCTGAATATTCATTGGAAGGATTATGCTGAAGCTGAAACTCTAATACTTTGGCTACCTGATGCAAAGCACTGACTCATTTGAAAAGACCCTGATGCTGGGAAGGATTGAAGGCAGGAGGAGAAGGGGATGATAGAGGATGAGATGGTTGGATGGCATCACCAACTTGATGGACATGAGTTTGAGCAAGCTCCAGGAGTTGGTGATGGACAGGGAGGCCTGACATGCTGCAGTCCATGGGGTCACAAAGAGTAGACATGACTGAGCAACTGAACTGAACTGATGCGTACATCCATGCTGGTTCAAACAGTATTGAGATTCACTACCATATATAAAATAGCCAGTGGAAATTTGCTGTATGAATCCAGAAACTCAATCCAGGGTTTTGCGATAATCTAGAGAGGTGGGAGGGAGGTTCAAGAGGGAGGGGACATATGTACACCTATGGCTAATTCATGTTGATATATGACAGAAATCAAGCCAATACTGTAAAGTAATCATCAATCAATTAAAAATGAATAAATGCAATTATTAACAAACAAACAAACAGTATTTAGAAGACAGCCAGCCTCAGGCACCACAGGACAGAGGCCAGGAAAACAAGAAAAAAGCCCTTAGAGAAGAAAAGAAAGAGATTTCTGAATTTAAATCCACCTACTCACCCATCGATAACCAACAGATATTACGAAACAACCACTGCCAAGAAATGGTTGTGGAGGTTGCCACGTAGGAGACATACGGAGGATTAGACCTAGTTCCTGACTCAGAAAAGGAATCTAAATACTAGCTCTTTCCTTCCAGTGGAAAGGTCAATCCCTAATGGCTCATTATCTTGCCATTTTCCATGACAAATAATAACAAAGACTCTCCTTTCCTCATTTTGGTAATACAAAAGCTTTGTTAGGATCTTTTTGTTCATCTGTTGGGCTTAATTTTCCTCTTTCAGTGAAATGAAAATGTGGCTCTTGCTTCCTAAAAGCAATTTCATTCTGTCTATACTTCTCCCAAGACTCTACTTAAGCTTTGCAAAGGTAAAGAAAGTTAAGATATGGGTTATTCTAGACAGAGCAGTATACTCACTCATCATCTGTGGCAGACAGCACTTTGCTTTTCCTGTAACGCCTTGTTGCATTTGACTCATGGGGGTTGTGGTGATGGGGGCTGTTCATGTAAATACATTTTAGGCTTGAAGTGGTAGAGCAGGGAAAAGTAAAAATTATAAACTATACTTTTTTGCCTGGAGTGAAGGGTGAAAAAATCAACTTCTAAAAATTGTTGTTTTTTAACTTGACTTGTGGGTAAGTCTGTTTCTATCATCACATCATTCTTGTCAACCTTCAGAGATTTCAAAAGAAATTCTTGATTCCAAGGAGCTCAAACCCAGCTCTTAATTATGCCAGTTTTATTTCTGTTTTTAGGTATTTCCTTCAGTGTAGAGGACCAGTTAGATTTATGGTTGTGGCTTTTATGTTCTGGGGCTTTTATTGAGGGAGTTTTGTGATCAGGAGACAGCTGCTGCTCTGGCATAAGTTTAAGTTCCAGAACCCCAGATACACTTCACAAAAAGATTGATTTGAGGTAGAAAAATAGAGTCTGCCCTTCACCATAGTCTGCAGTGGGGTTGCCTAGATCTTGGCTCTGGCTTGTCTAGAGAGGTTCTCTAATGTCTAGATGGGCTTTGTCAAATCCTTCATGCATCAACCACTGTTTCAATGTTTCAGCCAACTGGGCACCACTAGAGGCCACGTGGGCTTCCCAGGTGACAATAGTGGTAAAGAACCTGCCTGCTGATGCAGGAGACATAAGAGATGCAGGTTCGATCCTTGGGTTGGGAAGATCCCCTGGAGGAGGACATGCAACCCACTCCAGTATTCTTGCCTGGAGAATCCCAGGGAGAGAGGAGCCTGACAGAGGAACCCAAGGCATCGCACAGAGTCAGACACAACTGAAGTGGCTAAGCACACACCCAACGCAGAGACCATGTACTCTCCTTCGTGTTGAATATAATAAAATATGACTCCCTTCCTTAATGCAAAGATTAGAGAGTTTAATTTTTTTTTAACTCTTAAAAATTTTTTTTCTTTAAATTCCCCTTCATATCCATTTATGATAAAGTGAGGCTAATTTCTCTTCACTACACATAATGCAAAGTTGACATCCCCTGTTCCAAAAAAAAAAAAAGAGTAAGGGAAGAGGGTTAGTTAACAGGGATGAGAGCACACTTCTATGTCTTAAAATGTTCATATATGTTGATATATATCAACAAGAGGGGTAAATGTACTTCAACTAGCAGGCAACTCCTTCTTAGATAGGCAAAAGCTAAAAATAGGAATCACTGTACATTTGTCCCTTATCCTGCTGGTTTGAGACTGTCCACAGAGTTTGCCCAGCTCAGTGCAAAATGAAAATTCAATGTGCATGCTAAGTCACTTCAGTCATGTCCGACTCTCCGACCCCATGGATTGTAGCTCATCAGGCTTCTCTGTCCATGGGGTTCTCCGGGCTAGAATACTGGAGTGGGTTATCATGCCCTCCTCCAGGAGATCTTCCAGGCCTAGGGATCGAACCGCATCTCTTAGGTCTCCTGCTTTGGTAGGCACGTTCTTTAACACTAGCACCACCTGGGAAATTTGGAGCCACTAGTTAAAAATAATTGCAAGAGGGCAGCAGGAGAGTATTAACCAGATGTGGGGTACCTTTTTTGTTTGTTTTTAAATTCTGGTAGTTTATTAAGTAGGGAGGACTGGTTGCAGTCGGGGTGGAGGTTGTGGGGAAGGCCCATCCCCTACCTCCACCATAACCACCAGTTCCAGTTCAGTCACGCAGTCGTGTCTGACTCTTTGCGACCCCATGAATCGCAGTACGCCAGGCCTCCCTGTCCATCACCAACTCCCGGAGTTCACTCAGACTCACGTCCATTGAGTCTGTGATGCCATCCAGCCATCTCATCCTCGGTCGTCCCTGTCTCCTCCTGCCCCCAATCCCTCCCAGCATCAGGGTCTTTTCCAATGAGTCAACTCTTCGCATAAGGTGCCCAAAGTACTGGAGCTTCAGTTTTAGCATCATTCCTTCCAAAGAAATCCCAGGGTTGATCTCCTTCAGAATGGACTGGTTGGATCTCCTTGCAGTCCAAGGGACTCTCAAGAGTCTTCTCCAACACCACAGTTCAAAAGCATCAATTCTTCTGCACTCAGCCTTCTTCACAGTCCAACTCTCACATCCATACATGACCACAGGAAAAACCATAGCCTTGACTAGACGGACCTTAGTCGGCAAAGTAATGTCTCTGCTTTTGAATATACTATCTAGGTTGGTCATAACTTTTCTTCCAAGGAGTAAGCGCCTTTTAATTTCATGGCTGCAGTCACCATCTGCAGTGATTTTGGAGCCCAAAAAAACAAAGTCTGACACTGTTTCTACTGTTTCCCCATCTATTTCCCATGAAGTGATGGGGCCAGATGCCATGATCTTCGTTTTCTGAATGTTGAGCTTTAAGCCAACTTTTTCACTCTCCTCTTTCACTTTCAACAAGAGGCTTTTTAGCTCCTCCTCACTTTCTGCCATAAGGGTGGTGTCATCTGCATATCTGAGATTATTGATATTTCTCCCAGCAATCTTGATTCCAGCTTGTGTTTCTTCCAGTCCAGCATTTCTCATGATGTACTCTGCATATAAGTTAAATAAGCAGGGTGACAATATACAGCCTTGACGTACTCCTTTTCCTATTTGGAACCAGTCTGTTGTTCCATGTCCAGTTCTAACTGTTGCTTCCTGACCTGCATACAGATTTCTCAAGAGGCAGGTCAAGTGGTCTGGTATTCCCATCTCTTTCAGAATTTTCCACAGTTTACTGTGATCCACACAGTCAAAGGCTTTGGCATAATCAATAAAGCAGAAATAGATGTTTTTCTGGAACTCTCTTGCTTTTTCCATGATCCAGCGGATGTTGGCAATTTGATCTCTGGTTCCTCTGCCTTTTCTAAAACCAGCTTGAACATCAGGGAGTTCACGGTTCACATATTGCTGAAGTCTGGCTTGGAGAATTTTGAGCATTACTTTACTAGCATGTGAGATGAGTGCAATTGTTCGGTAGTTGGAGCATTCTTTGGCATTGCCTTTCTTTGGAATTGGGATGAAAACTGACCTTTTCCAGTCCTGTGGCCACTGCTGAGTTTTCCAGATTTGCTGGCAAATTGAGTGCAGCACTTTCACAGCATCATCTTTCAGGATTTGAAACAGCTCAACGGGAATTCCATCACCTCCACTAGCTTTGTTCGTAGTGATGCTTTATAAGGCCCAGATGATACTAAATTAAAAAAGCTGCAAGTGGGTACTGAGGAGAGTGGTGCAGCAAACACTGAGAGTACAGGAGGGCCACAATGCCCCCTCCAAGCTATGTCCATCATCAACCCTGGACCGGTAGGTACCATGATCAGTGAAGGGTGGGGCTCTCGGCCATGGCAGCCCCCGACAGCACTGAGTGTGGCCCACTGGATTGCAATCTTTGTGGAGGAACGATGTCTTTGGTGTTTGGACCTTTATTCTTGACAGAAATCCGAACCCTTGGCTGGCCCAGTCAGACCCAGATTATGAAGAGGTTACTGTCTCTCTGACTTCTGGACTGTTCTATTCATAATCTAAGAGACCAATGGGTCACTGTTACCTGGTGTCCTGATGATTGGTCTACTCAAAACAGAGGCCATGAAAGGGTTATTGTCACTTAGCTTTCTGATTGGTTTACTAAGACTCCAGGATATCAAAGAATCATTGTTTCTTAGGCTCCCAATTGGTCTACTCAGCACCCAGTGTCAATCAGTCACAATTACTTAGCCTTCTGATTGGCCCATTCAGGACTTAGGACAGTAATGGTTCTGGCAACCTGGACCTCTGACTGGTCGACAGGAACCCATGGTCACGACCTAAGGGGCAGATAGAGCCCCAGCCACCCCTGGGAAGTGGAACGAGATTAAGTGCTAGGGGTTGTATGACTGCGTAAATTGCCTGTCCAGGAAACTGGCTTTGTACTTCCTATGATACGGGGTGGAGATCTCATATCTCTCATATCCTCCCCGCAGTTTAATTCTTAGTCACCGCATCTTGAACTAAACTAGATGATCTCTAGGTACTAGCCTGCACCAGCTTTCCAAAGCACAGCCTAGGGAATGTTGGAGAAACAATGGTGGCTCAGTGGTAAAGAATCCACCTGCCGAGGCAGGGGGCGTGGGTTCCATCCCTAGGTCAGGAAGATCCCCTGGAGAAGGAAATGGCAATTCATCCCAGTATTTTTGCCTGGGAGATTCCACAGACAGAGGAGCCAGGCGGGCTACAGTGCATGGAGTTGCAAAGAGTTGGACACGACTGAGCGACTAACAGCCAGCATAGCCAGTAGTTTCTTATTGAGAATTTCTGAGTCTTTAATATACTAATAGCATTATGCATTTCCAGTGGGTATAATATACAGCTTGTCTCAAATTTTTGATGGGTTTGAGACAACTGAAATACAGGCAAGAATAAGTATGTGATCCCAGAGAGTTAATGACCTAACTTGTTCTAGAGCTCAATTCTGTCCTCAACTGCTGACCCATGTATCAGAAATATCTCCAGCAGGAAGGCCTGCATTCCAATGGTCAACACTGGGGCAATGACTGTTGCCTAAGAGCCCATGCAGACTCTGCTGGTTGCTTATCCAGTATCTGATCTCATCTTTGCTCTTAGAGTCCTGACTTCTTCAGGGTTGAAAATGCTCACCTATGTGACATTTGCCACCAGCGTGGTCATGTGACAAGTTTGGGCCAAGTGGAAATCTGTGAGACTTAAAAAAGGACCAAGTCAATGGCATGTGTCTTTTGGTCTTCATACATCCTAGCTTGCTTTCTACTTAAAAGTCAGGAAAGAAATGTTTGCAGGTACAGGATCCAAGTTATAATCATGAGGATAAAAGCCATGGGCAAGGCTGCTGCAGGAGACCTGAGCTATCCTGGTTTCTGGATGGTGGCCTTAAGCGGACGATGCACAAGCCCTAAACGCCATCTTTGGGCTTCTTGTTGCTGAGGAAAACCCCCCTCCCCCCTTCTCAACTGAACGGCTGTAGTTGGTTTTGTTCTGTGTAGCCAAAAGGGTGGATGGCCTGAAATACAGCATACCCAAAGCTGACACAGCATGCCCTTCCCACCTGCTCCTCAGATGCTTTTGTCTCCAGTTGCCCAAGTGGACACCTTGGAGGCGGTCCTCAGTCCCTCCTTGCCTTGGCTCCCAGGAGCCGTGAGCCCTGTTCCCCTGGTGCTGCTGCAGGCACTCTGAGGACAGCCTTCTGCTCCATGGCCCTGCCCAGTGGAAGTGCAGCCACTAGCGCCCCTGGGGAACCAGTCGTGCAGCCTCTGACTTTGGGGACATCCCAGGCTTCCCATGGGGCTTCCCAGGTGGCGTTAGTGGTAAAGTAGCCTCCTGCAGATGCAGGAGACATAAGAGACCTTGGTTCGATCTCGGATCGGGACGATCCCCTGGAGGAGGGCATGGCACCCACTCCAGTATTCTTGCCTGGAAAATCCCATGGACAGAGGAGCCTGGCGGGCCATAGTCCATGGGATCACAAAGGGTCGGACACAACTGAAGTGACTTAGCACACGTGCAAACAGGCTCCCTGTGGTTTCAGAGGACAGGAGGATACCCCTAGTTAGGGATACTCCCTTGGCAGATTCCTGCCCAGCTCCACCGAGTGATGCTTTGTGACTGAACTCCTGTTTCATCCTTCCAACCAGGACAGGTCCAGTGGAGGTTATGGATTAGGCACCAGCATTTATCATTAAATTCATATTCTGTTGTTTCTGTTCATAGCTCTGAAACACTATCATAGTATCCCGCTCGTATTTTCCAGTCTCATGTTGTTTTAGGAGGGGAAGTGGTGGAGTTGGAGAGTCATAGGCACCTGCGGCTGTAGGTGCTTAATTTTGAAGTAGAACCTGCTGTGCTGGATCAACTACCGCGCCCTTTTGTTTTACCTCCTAAACTCTGCTCTAGTCAGTCTATTTGTCTATGTCCCCATTGGTGCTACCCCACCAAGAACAGCTCACCCCTTGCATAAATTATCTATGTGCTTCCTGACTGCTGCCTTCTTTTTTTCCAAACACATATCCCCTCTTTTTTAGATTTCCTTCCCATTTAGGTCACCACAGAGCATTGAGTAGAGTTTCCTATGCTATGCAGTGGATTCTCATTAGTTACCTGTTTCATACATAGCAGTGTATTTGTAGATCAGTCCCAATCTCCCAGTTAATCCCCCCTTGGTAACTGTGAGTTTGTTTTCTACATCTGTGATCACATTTCTGCTTTGCAAATAAGTTAATCTCTACCGTTTTCCTGGATTCCACATATAGGTGACGTATTTGTTTTTTCTCTTTCTGACTTCCTTCACTCTGTATGACGACCTC
Source organism: Aepyceros melampus (assembly GCA_006408695.1). Lineage (NCBI taxonomy): Eukaryota > Metazoa > Chordata > Mammalia > Artiodactyla > Bovidae > Aepyceros > Aepyceros melampus. The sequence goes on along the minus strand of SJXQ01006652.1, from coordinate 118,674 downwards.
CAGGTCCATCCACATCTCTGCAAATGGCACTGGTTCATTTCTTTTTATGGCAGAGTACTATTCCATTGTATATGGGTACCATGCCTCCTTTATCCATTCCTCCGTCTATGGACTCCAGGTTGCTTCCATGTCCTGGCTATTGTAAACAGTGCTGCAGTGAACACTGGGGTCCATATATCCTTCCAAACTATGGTTTTCTCTGGATATATGCCTAAGAGTGGGATTGTTGGGTCATATGGTAACTCTATTTTTAGTTTTTTAAGGACCCGCCATACTATTCTCCATTGTGGCTGTACCGATTTGCAGTCACACCATCAGTGCAGGGGGGTTCCCCTTTCTTCACACCCCCTCCAGAATGTATTGTTGGTAGGCTTTTGATGATGGCAGGAGTGAGGTGATACCACAGTGTGGTTTCAATTTGCGTTTCTCTAACAATTAGTGATTTGAGCCTCCCTTCATGTATTTGTTGTCAGTTACATGCTTTCTTTGGAGAAATGTCTATTTAGGCCTTCCTCGAATTGCTTCTAATGGCCTTCCCCACAATCAAGTTTGCTTCCTTATAACCCACACCCCCTGCCACCCACATTCCCAGCCCTCCTGTGGCTCCCCGCTTCCAATGACAAAGTTTCCCCACTGCTTTCGGGATGAAGGCCAACCTCCCCGGCCTGCAGTGCCTTCGCCTTCCTGGAGAGGCCTCCCCCTGCTGCTTCACTTCTCACTGATGCTCTCTATTTGCCACGCTGCAGCCCCACTGAACAATTTACATCAGTGACCCTGTGCTCTGTTGTATCTCCAGGACCTTGCCAGTACCGCCCTCTCCCCTCATATCCCTCACCTTCTCCCAGCTCCCCTTCATTCCATAACTCCTACCCATGCTCCAGATTCTCGTTCAGGTGCCACTTCTACAGGAGATCATCTCTGATCTCCAAGTCGCAGTGACCATCTGTCCGATGAGCTCCGAGAGCACGTGTTCCCACATCAGAGCCCGGACTTGAGTCAGAGCGCCCCGGGTTTGAATCCAGGGCTAACTGCTTCCTTGCTGTGTGATCTTGGATGACTTACCCTTTTAGGCTGTTTCCTCACCTATAAAAACAGGAATAAGGAATTTCCTGTCAGTCCAGTGGTTTGGACTCTCTTTCACTGCCAAGGGGCCCAATTTGATCCCTGGTCAGAGAACTGAGATCCCATAAGCAGTGTGGTAAGGCCAGTAAATAAATAAATAACAACAAAACCGGGAGCAACAGTAGTGAAAGTGAAAAGTGAAAGTGGAAGTCGCTCGGTGGTGTCCGACTCTTTGCGACCCCCATGGACTATACAGCCCATGGTATTCTCCAGGCCAGAATACTGGAATGGGTAGCCTTTCCCTTCTCCAGGGGATCTTCCCAACCCAAGGATTGAACCCAGGTCTCCCTCATTGCTGGCGGATTCTTTACCAGCTGAGCTACCAGGGAGTTACCTCTTAACTGCTTCCGTGTAAGTTAAAGGAGATTGTGTATGTGATTTCCCAAGTTTTAGTGAATGGAACACAGTAATTACTCAAATGATTTTTACTATTGTGTAACTGTCTGTAAACCATTAGCTTGTGTCTTATGCACTCAGAACAGCTTTTGCACCTGGTCTGTCAGAAAACATAATATATCCTCAAGAAGCACTTGCTGAGTGAATGGATGGTCAGAAGGAATATTCCCACACCATCTTTACCCTCATTTTAAAAGGGAAAAGTTTAATTCTATTTCAAAACAGAGCTGAGTCTTTCTTTGAAGTAAGTGGCCTGTCAGGAGCTTCACATATAATCAACTCATTTAATTTTCATCACCACTCTAAGGGGTAGCTCTCATTCTTGTTTTATAGGTAAGAAAATGATGTCATAGCCATGCCAATAATAAAGAGCGAGACTCTGACTTGAATTGACTCCAAAGGTGTCAAATATTTGTCACTAGAAAAATACACTCTCCCTCAGCTTCCATCCTGAAGAAAAGGATGGATGCACGTGTGGGAGACCCATCAAACCTGTATGGATAGCGTTTCAGAGCTTCTCTGCTGGGTGTCTGTGCAGCTGAGGGCGCAATTGTGAAGAGGTCTCTGGTTCATTATTGGGCCCACTTCCACATGGGTTTAGACAGCGAGTCTTTGAGAGGATGTTTGCTCACAGCATGGTGTGGCTGTATGTGTATACACCTGCTGGATATCTGGGCTGTAAGCAGACACACGTGTAGCTCATGCTGAGGGACCAGCTGCACACAGAAACTTTACAGAAGGCCTGGGAAGGCCTAAACACACATCTCAAGGGGATGTCCTCTCTGCAGGACCGGCTGTCTACTCAGCCAGGGAGCTCCACATCAGGATGAGAAGCAGGAAGTGACTCTGTGACTTCGACCAGCTGGGTTTAGTGCCAGGGCTGAGAATCAGAGGAAAACTGGGCGTTGGTCAACCTCCACCTTCCGTTCATAGGCTTTGTCCCCTGCTGACTGTCGCCCAGGGTCAGGCTGTGATTTGGAAGGAGGAAGTTGAGAAAGAAATCAGTAGTTGTTGCTAGAACTGAGGATTTGGTACCCCTGTGCCCTCAGCCATCCAAACACTCGGGCTGCAAATGAGATGCACTTTCCTCTAAGGGAATGTACCTTAGGGATGTGCTAGAGGGTGAGGGGCTGGCTGGTAAATATTTTATTGATACTGAAAGTAATTTCAAACCTGCCTTTAGCATTCATACAGCCAGGATTGAAAAAGCAAATTGTTACTGTCTGGGAGTGAGAGGAGGCCGGGCCCCCAAATTACTTCAGTTAATAAACCCAGACAACCGCACACCAGCCACCCTGCCTCCTTCGGTCTGTCTGTGAGTTCAGTCCATCTCTCCAGTTGTTTGCCTGGTGGATTGCTTTGGCTGTGAGGAAGGACACGTTTGTGAAAGTCAGGTTAGAGAATGGCATTGTGATGAACTAACTGATGATAGACCAAAAAGGAAGTTCAGGGATATGTGAGATTCAGACTAAATCTGAGCTATGATCTAAGAAGTCTCAGGGAAGGAGATGCGAGAAGGAACCAGATTGCAGGGGTGGAGAGGCAGGAGGCAGGGCCGCTACTGTGAATACAGAGACCTACAGTGCTTGCTGAGGAGACGAGTTGATTTAGGTCAGGGTCTGGAAGTGGCATAATCCACGACCTAGAACTTGAGTGTTGGGTGGCTGAAAATACACGGGCATAAAATCCTCAATTCTAGCAAGAACTATTGATTTCTCTATGAAACTTCCTGCTCCCAAAATGACACCCTGACCCTGGATGACAGTCAGCAGGGGACAAAGCCTATGAACGGAAGATGGATGCTCTAAATATGGCCAACACTGGCCACACAGAAAGGCAAATAAATAAACAAGACCTCTCTCAAAGGGTTAACTAATAGCATACCTAACAGCTAACTGAATAAGGAAACGTGTGCTTTATTTTCCCAGCCCATATTTCACAATGTTCTGTTGCAGTTAGTATCTGTGAAAGATAAGTTATCTCAGCCTTCCAAATAATTATTAACTGCTCTGTGGATCCCAGTACTTTATGAGTTACTGTAGTAGTGGTGTCTGTGTGGGCTGCCTCTTCCTTCTGCTGACACAAATAACTCCCATATCTTTCTATCATCCAGGCTGATTAATAAAGGGAAATCTGACTTCTTCAAAATGGGCCCCAGATAACTGGCGTATACAACGTGTACCATGCTCACCTGTGTTTTTAATCAGATTTCAGTGAATAGTGAGTTTCATGGAAAAAAATGGGATTGTACCAAGAGTGGAAGCTAGGTCACACAAACATTGCTCCTCACCATGTGAAATGGTTGGCTCTCCTGGTTTCAGGTTTTGCTTCAGTGATAATTTTCATTGCTGACTTTTCAAACTGTAGGGTGGGGGAGGGGAACAGGATGAGAATGCAGAACCAGCATATCTATAGCTTTTGCATAGACCAGGAACCGAAAGTAAGGGTCTTTGTGTGTAGAACAGCGTAACCAGGACAGAAACATGGAACCAGGATAGCCAATCATTTTACAAACTGAAGGAAAGTCCCATTTTCCCATGGGATTAAAAAAGCATTGAAAAGTGATAGAAACAGGTAAGCATGATTATAGGAAAACCCTAATTGGCAATTATACTCTTTTCAAAATGGCAACTTAAACTACATCTGAAATTATTAGTAGCTTACTGAATTTGTAAAATCAGTTACTCCTTAAAAGTTGAAAAAGAGACTTCCTTTATTTTATTAATAACTGTGCTAAACTGGCAGTAGTAAAAAGCAAAGAATGAAGCATAAACATGTTTACGCCCAAACTGAGGGCTGATATTCTGTTAGAATTCATCTTTCCTTTGTTCTTCAGGATCAGTTAGGTTGGTTCATGGTTTGGTTGTTAACGTGAAAGAGGACTGGAGGAGATATACTTTCTCAATCTTCACCTGAAAATCGACTTGATAGCGTTTGTTTTTGGTTGAGGGTTTTTGTTGCTCAAAACCAATCAATGGGGGGAAAAAACTAAAATTTCCTTTATGCAAAAGCTTCTGATTTGCCCCATTCACTTTCAAAATTCCAAAGACACAAGAAGGGGCAGAAAAAAAAAAAAAAAAAGCTGACAGGTCAGTTTCGCACTTTGCAAATTCCTCTGTGGAAATGTGGCTTAAATTTGAAACTGCACAGCACCCCTATTTTTCAAATCCCTCATCTTTTTTGAGCCACTTTCTGTTTATATAACTTCAGGATTCGAATGCCTTTGGCTAGCTAAGGAAAGTGGAAAAGTGATGGGAATATAGAGACCACCGCCAGTGAGGCGAGTTTTAAAATTTTCCTCTGTACTAAGGCTGGTCTTTGGAGAAGGAAATGGCAACCCACTCCAGTGATCTTGCCTGGAGAATCCCAGGGATGGCGGAGCCTGGTGGGCTGCCGTCTATGGGGTCGCACAGAGTCGGACACGACTGTAGCGACTTAGCAGCAGCAAGGCTGGACTGGAGTTACCCTTGGGTAGTTATTGGCTGGTTGGAAAAGCCTGACACCTTGTGGCCACGGTTAGTACTACAGCTGCCTCTTTCACAAGGTGCCCCAGTTTGTACTCTTCCTAGGGGCGTCCTCGGGTACGGTGGCATAAAAGGTGTGTATGCTATGTGTAGATTTTTTTGGGGAAGACTTTTTAAAACGGAAGCATAGTGGAATTTCAATGTTTCAGGTGTACAGAAAAGTGATTCAGTGTTACGTATAACATTATATATATGTATGTTCTTTCTCAGATTCTTTTCCATTAAACGTTATTACAAGATATTGAATATAATTCTCTATGCTACACAGTAGATCCTTGTTATTTATTTTATATAGAGTAGTGTGCATCTGTTAATCCCGAATTCCTCATTTATTCCTCCACTCCCTTTCTCCTTTGGTAACCACTGACTTTATTTTCTATGTCTTTGAGTCTGTGTTAGATTCCATGTGTAAGTGATACCATATGATAATTGTCTTCCTCTGACTGACTTCACTTAGTATAATGATCTAGGTCCATCCAGGTGGCTGCCAATGGCATTATTTCATTCTTCGTTAAGGCTGAGTGTGATATTCGATTGTACATATATTCCACATCTTCTTTACCCATTCATCTGTTGGTGGACATTTAAGTCTGGATTTTTTAAACATTTTTTCATCTTATACCTGTCTCAGGATCTCCACTGAGTCACAGTTTTTGATCAGAAAGTAGGAGACATGCTCAGAGCCTCCATTTTACAAGCAGGAGGTGTTTCTTCTGTTACCAAACAAAACTGGAGGGAACATCAACTCAGTATCATTTCCTATTTTTAGCCTTAGAAGAAAGAGAAGTTGGAGGACCAGGGTAGGGCATTCCATGTGTTTTCAAAAAGCCCATGAAATGTTATTTTTATAAGTAAAAAGTGAAGGAAATTGAGACACAAGGTTGTAGAGGAATGAGAGTGTGCATGCTAAGTCACTCAGTCATGTCTGACTCTTTGCGACCCTATGGACTGTAGCCCACCAGGCTCCTCTGTTCATGAAGATTTCCAGGCAAGAATAATGGAGTGGGTTGCCATGCCCTCCTCCAAGGGATCTTCCTGACCCCAGGATCAAACCCGCATCTCTTACGTCTCGTGCATTGGCAGGCAGTTTTTTTTTGTTGTTTTTAACCACTAGTGCCACCTGGGAAGCCTCGGGAATGATTACAAAATGGGTTTTATTTCCAGCTCTGGTTCTGTCACAAACCATATGTGATCTCAGGAAGTCATTTACCCTCCATGGCTTTCATTCCAACAAAGCTAGGAGATTGGACCAGCTCATTTCCAAGGTTCTCTCCGACTCTAAATCTCTGTGGTCTGCCCATGGCTGCTCCTCACCAGCTGTGCTTCCGAGAACACAAACTGGTTTTTATCTTTACCTATCATGCTTCTGGTCCTGAGATCACTGAGCTGAGTCATTCATCCAAGTCTTCAATGGCCTGTGTCTTTCAGAGCCAACATTCAAATCAACCCACGGAAACACGCTGATCTTTCCTAGTTCACTTGACATCCATTAAAGAACTGAATGCATTGCCTTCATCAAATTGTTAGAAGAAAAAAATTTTTCTTTGGCAAGTGATACAAACTCGATCTGGAATCTCTAAATAGGTCCTTATCTTACCCTCTTTTAGTCTTAGAGATTTAATGATGAACACGGGTTTCATTTGTTATCCTTTTGACTTTACTGCATTGTTATTATGTAGCTCCAGGGTCTAGATCTTGATGGTATGAAGACTGGCTGCCATCAGGATCGTGATGGGATCATGCCATCATTCGGTAGAACCTCAAGTAGCATCACTTTTGTAGATACGACAACGAAGACATAAGCCTTCATACCAAAGACTTATAGCTCAGAAGGGTAGGCAGAAGGCTATGCCAGCACAGAGACCTGAGACCAAGTCAGCTTGGGGGATGTTACTTGGTAAATCCTGAAGGACACGTGTGAGTAGCTAAGCACGGAAGGGCTGAGGTCGGGGAGGGGACTGCTTCTGGGAAAACTCGTTTCAGTGAAATAATTTCCCAGCGCTTACTCACTGTTTTCAGTGATTTGGCTTCTTCTAACCTCAGATAGGTAGGATTTGGAGGATATCTGATTCTAACCCAATATATTTCTTTAAAAAAATTTTTAAATTTATTTTATTCAAGTCAACTTACAATGTTGTGTTAATCTCTGCTATACAGCAAAATGATTCAGTTATATATGTGAGATTCTTTAGTTCCCTGACCTAGGGGTTGAAGCAAAGCCCCCTCAGTAGAAGCACAGTGTCTTAACCACTGGACTGCCAGGGAAGTTCCCTACTATCTTTTAAGGCTCACCAGTTCATCTGTATTTTTCTTTTCTCGTATCTCCTCATCGCACAGGTACTAGATTTTCTTTGCACCCCATTGGGTTACCTGGTTCCCAGCTTCTTCCATTTATGATATGATAGCCAGTCTTCAATCTCTTGTCAATATGGAGTGGACTTGGAATCTTCAGAATCTCTTCAGACAAGTTCCCTTCTGCTTCATGAGGATGGGAAAGAGAGTCTTTGGAAAGCCATGCACTAGGTCCAACTCACTAAGGAACCAATGCCAGAAGAGCAAATTTTAAAACTTCTTTATTTATAGACATTTCAGAACCACTGAAATCAACGATGAATTTTTTTTAGACACAATATAGCCATGTTTATCTTGAGGTACACATTGGGCCCATAGATAATGCTCTGGAAACAGTGCAACTGTTAACTGGTAGTTAACCCCAGGTTCCAAGCCAAGAAACTGTAAAGATGGTTACAAAATTCTTCTAAAAGAATAAACCATTTCCATTTAAGTCAAGGAAAATGCCCACATTTTTGATGGAGTTCAATTTTTAGGCTTAGCTTAAACAATATTTTAAGGGAAACTTCATATGAGAATGGGAGAAGATGTTTATAGCTAAGAAATGATCTGAGCCTTACAACATGAGGTTGGAAACAAGAAATTCATAATCCGATAAGTTCATTACAAAACTCATAGCCTAAAAATTAACAGCAGCAAAATTACAGAAGATATTTGTACAGTTTTAACACAAATCACATTTACTCTTTGTTTCTGGCTTTCACAAGGAGACAAATTTTCAAACACCAAGTTCTGAAGACTAAACGACAATGACTGGCTAAGGAGTAGCCAGCATTCCACATGATCACAGCCCCACCCTGTAAAAGCCCTCCTTTCCATTATTTGCCCTCTGGCTATTTTATTTTTCTTGCCTCAGCAGTTTGGTGCCATTATGAGAAAAATAGTGGGAACTGGTTAATGGTGGTAAGTTTCTGAAAGTCTTATGTGTCCAACAACAGATTTCACTTTTGTGGTGGACTGGAGTTGAAATTTCTTTGAACAGTTCACTAGGGTCTTTGGAGAACTGTCTGATTTTCCAGTTTGTTATTCAAAACGTTAACCTCACACTCTTTAGGCATGCTGAGTAGTGACTTGTGTGTGACACGGAGTGTTGGTTAAATGATGGACCCTCTATTCATCCACACCCATCCCTGAACTGCTCGAGGAGACGTGTGGACAATGTGCAGTTGGTTCTGGAATGTCTCCAGAGGGTGTTTACCCATGTGTCTGAAAACAGTTGGAATGGACAGTCATAATATTTCCCCATAAGATTGTTTTATTTCTACACGAGACAAGAATAAACACTGCAATTTAGTCGAATGGGCAGCTCGCTGCAACTTCATAAACTTGAACGGCATATGTGGGTTGAAAGGGTCTCAATGTAAATTTCACAGTTCATAAAGTTGAGCGGCTCAACTTAAGAGAGAGAATATGCAGGAGTTTACGAGATGCTGAGAGGGAACTGATCTGTGAGTGCTTGAGTTCGCCCTCCCTATGTGAGTCAGCCCCACGTTTTACATTTTTGCTGCTTGGTTTGATTTATTGCTGAGTTTCCTTTCTGATAAGGGTCGTGATGATTTTGGCTATGAATTTAAGGACCCCTAATAAAGAGTCCTGTTTGGACACTTTCTCCCAGGCCTTGGGGTCAGTGCACAGACTGTGAGGCACCTGCCAGAGATGTCCTGTCCTGACTTGGTTGGTTAGAAACGATTCTGGGTGTGGAGGTCACTTTTCAATGCAAAATCGCAGCTCAAGAAGGGAAGAGCTGTCTCCTTCCTACCCCTGTCCTGCATTTCTTATCATGATTCTCTGTGGCTATGCAAGCCTTGTCTAGTCAGGGTGCCATGTGGCTTCAGACATGCCAGAAGATACTTATTACCAATTAAAGCAAAATTCCAGGCAGTAAAAAAGAATACTAGCCAGTGGGACTCTGAGAAGTTTGTGTCTCCAACGCTTTCCAAGTGTTGATGGTCTTGTAGTGTTTCTTTGATACTCCTTTCATAGAAGCTGCCATTTTTTCCATCTGTGGCTTTTTGAAAGACAGAGCACACTTAACTGTCTCTATATCCAACTGCTCAGAAGATTTCATGTTTCTCTTACACAGACTCAGTCTCAACAACTGTGGTTTTAAATATAAACATTATGAATTCCAGGAGGGCAGGAACTGTCCTTGATATCAACCTGTCAAGTCATCCTAGCATGGTGCCCAGCACACAGATGATGCTCCGTGAATTGTGAGTGTGTGACTAAAAGGCCATATTGTCCCTGCCCTCAAGGCTCTATGTTGCCATCAATATAAACTCAATATACATAAGCCCAGACAAAAAAAACAGAAGGAACTTTTTTTTTCCAAAGGAAAAAAAATATAAAAAGAATCAGTTGTTCATGTGGGGCAACTTTCATAGTAAACTCAAACCCACCTATTCCTCCCTCCTGAATTGAGAACGGTGTCTGGGCGTAAGGATTCATGAGTGGGTTCAGCAAGATTTTGTCAGAGAAAACTTGCAACTATTCAACAGCCTCCTGTTTTTATTTTAAAGAAAGGTTCTGAGAGGTTAACTCTACCTAAGGGGTTGCCCCTGGCACTGAAGGATGGTTTCCCAACAGGAAAAGTCAGAGTGGCCGTATGCCATCTAAGTGCAGTACTGGAAGCTTCTACACAGACTTGTCAGTTACTTATGAAGAGGTGACCCAGTCTGACAAGTTTTACAGGGTATTCTTTTTATGGGGTACTTTTAACCTAGAGTATTTGCATTTTGAGAGACATGTGAAGGGAAAGAGGCTTTATTAAAAAAAAGATTTAAGATGGAAAATGAGATAGTGTATCAATTTACCTCAGTTCTAAACAATGAGATGGATTAAAAATATCTTTCATGTCAGGAAATGAAGCCGTATTGAACAGGTCCGCAAAACTAGAACTGGTGGGTTTTGTCTTTCCACTCGTGGACTCATTTTGATGACAGGAAGAGTGGATAATAACATACAAGCCAATTCTGACACCTGGGTGGCTGTCTGTCCATCTGGAATGTGGGGACAGACCTCAGGAAGGCAGGGCTGAGGATGATAAGCTGTTCGGAGAAGGAAAATGTTTCTAAGATTTATATTCCTTTAAAAAGTCAAGAACGATATTGATGCCATCGTATTTTGGAATAGTTAATCATGTTGGGCAAAAACTGTCAGTTCCAGGGTTTGGGAACTACTGGAATGAAAGTATGGTAAATCATGTATTTTCTTTGGACGAGAAGGAAAGAAGAGGATTCTGAACTAGACAAGTACTCTTATTGATGCTCTAAAAAATGATGCCACAGACGCAGCACAGATCAAAGCAGAGGGTGGTGTGTCTGACTTCCGAGCTCTCCTAAAGCACAAAGCACGCTGAACATGAGACATGGCTATGAAAACTGCTCTCCAGACCCCTCATCACCAGAGCCCAGAAAAAGACCCTCAAACCCGAGAATTACCACTCCACAGAAATGATCAGTTCCCCAGGCATGAATGGGCACGGGAGTATTCTATGCAAAACCCAGCCTGTAACAGGTTTAAAATTCAACTTAATTCTTCAATACAGACTCTCTACTGGTTTGTTCCAAGTTTTCCATGCTGGATCCTGGTAAGACTGAGCTTCGAGGGACAGGATTCTGAGAATCTTTGACATCATTCTGTCCACTCTTCCTAAGAGTTGACCTAATTAATGGCCCCAATCTTTCAGTGGATATTTGAAAGTGAACAGATGTTACCTAAAAGATCAGACTCATAGGGATGTTGAAAACATACATTTGTATCATGTCTAGATAAATATACATACACATATATATTCTGGGTATTTTTTCTCTGCTCAATAAAATTAGCAGCTACAGATAAATTGTGGTCATGATTTATTATTTCTAAGGACGTCTTATACCCTCTACCAGCAAGACTTGATAAAATGCCTTTTGATAAAAAGATCCCCATCAAGCACATAACATTGCAGTGTCATTTCATATACTAACATTTTCAGGCACAAGAGGAAAACAATTAGCACTGAGCAGTCCAAACAACAGAGCACAGATTAGAGTTAATTGTCTGAAGTTGAACCTCCCAGAGGAGGGAATTGTTCAAAAGTGTGTGTGTGTTTGTGTGTGTTTAAGATTTCTTGTGTTTCTCAGCTTTGGCTATTTTGTAAATAAATATCAGACCTTCTTGCATAAACCTACTTAGGTAAGAAGTATTTCTCTGAACATGCCTTTTGTCTTTTAGCAGCTGTTGAGTGTTGAGTGACGTACAAGGCACACCTCTAAGTGTTCTGTACAGCATTTTTATTGATGTACAAAATAGCCTGTTCACCATTCAAAAATTGTAATCTGCATAGTAAGAGTTTTCTCTTATCCCTATTTACAGCGAAGGTTTTTAGTGCAAAAAAAAAAAATAAAAGAAAAAAGAAATCCATGAAACCGTGTCCCAGCCAGTCCCATCTAGCACATTACAGTTATCAGTTTTGCTCCATGCCAGCTGGGCTTATTTGGCTATATTTTGGGTCTCCAGCCGTTAATGAATTGCAGGATTTTCTTCACCTGCAGTTTGCTCAGTTTGAAATCCTCCGAGAGGATTTCTTCTGTGAGTTGAACGAGCAGATTGCCGTCGATCTTCTCGGTCACGAAGAACACGATGACGTCCTCCGACAGCCCGATGAACCGCAGGGACTTGGACACCTCTTCGACCGAGAGTCCCGACAGGTCGGCGGGCGGCTGCCACGGGGACCCGTCGCCGCAGGAGCGGGGGGCCAGCTGCAGGTGGATTGGCGACGAGAAGGGGTAGGGCGCGGAGAGGAGGTCCGGCGCGCCCTTCTGGACGAAGTACGCGTCCTCGGACAGGTCCGGTGACCCGGACTTGGGGGCTTCCTCAGCACCGTCGATTTGCAGGGGCAGAGGCGGGGTGTCCGGGGCCACTTTCTCTTCCAGCGGCCTCGGGGCCCGGGGCGGCAAGGCGGGGCAGGAGCTGCTCTGCTTGGCCGGCCCGCCCGCCAGG